>JAODLC010000043.1:14797098-14824111 GCA_026781145.1 Hippopotamyrus pictus
GGATTTATGCCGGGGATGGGGGTGGGGGTGGGTTTTGGGGAAGGGTGATGGGGGGGGGGCGACACTAGAAATTAAAATCTCCTCCCCGGGGGCATGTGAGGTGTGCTTCTGGGTGGGCGTTCTCTGCCTGTTAGGACAGCAGATCCTCGGGTGAAGAGAGACAGTCGTGTCCACGACCGTGAGCCCAGCCTGCACGCATCACCAGCCGACCCTCGCCGATCGCTCCAGCGGAGCTGCGTTCTCCCCCCGTGCCCCCCGCACGACCTCCCCGCGGGATTACCATTTCCGCACTTACTAACAGCATTCTGGTTCACTGTTGTTTGCTGGTATGTTACTAACCGCAAGCGTTAGCTTATTGTCCCTCATCTTCATCAGTTTTTTGGAAGAGAAAAAAAAACGGCGGCAGGAAACCCCCGTCTGGTCGGGTTTCGCGGCTGCTGGACGCCTCCGTGGTGATCCTCACTTTTTGTGTTAGTCTACTTTTTAAGAGAGGGAGAGAGAGCTTTTTTTCTGTGAGCGAGTACACTGTGATCTCTTTCTACATCTGACCTGCGAAACCCGACATCAGCTCCACGTGAAATAAGGCTGACTTTTATTTTTTGGTACACTCACTTAACTGGACGTGAATAGTTTTAGCATCGGTGGTAGGTAGACTTTCGGGTGCATGCTTCGTTTAACGTTGACGTCAAGACCGACTATCCCAAATTCAAGTGGGTTCCAGCTAGTGCACTGATTTCAGTATTTCCAAACCTTTGCTCTTCTGACAGCATTTATGTAATTATGAGAGATTCAGTTGTTTCCAGACAGGACAGTCCGAATGTGGGGCTTTGCATTCCCTGCCCTACAGGAGCTGCAAGGAAGCTTCATACCTGCAGCTCCAGTTTCAACTCGTACTGCATCAAAGCCACAAAATTTTAAGCTGATTCTTGTGTAAAACAAAATGACATAATATCTCAAGCCTTACTGTACTCTGCATTTTCAGTTTGCGGTATAGCACCCAAACCTGACACAAACTGAATTGAAACAAACGCTCTCCAGTGTTTCGGCTTGTTCTGAATCGAAACCCTTTCGCATTTAGTTTCTCTTTGGCCCTTGAAACCATTTTAAATCCGTATCGATGTGCGATGATCCGCAGTCGAGTGTCTCAATCAGCCTGACGGCCGCATTTCCCGCAGCAGATATGATGGATGGAAACGCTGCGTGACGCCCGAGTCAGAGACCCGCCCTTAACATCACGGCTGCCGGTGGCTGTCGCTGATCGAGCTGCTTTGCTCTCCGCGCCATGAAGAGCTCGCCTCCCCCGAAAAGAAAGACGCTAAACTGTTGCAGGCTTACAGTAACTTTTCCTTCAAGCATCAAGCTTCCGTACTCCACACTACGGTACACTACACACACACTCACCCAACCGTACGCACTGAAACCATGGCAACAGCTGTCCGCTCCTCTGGGCCTGTGGTGCCTTTCCTATAGGTGCTTTCCTTCCTTTCTAAGACAGCCAGTTCAGCAAACAACAATGCCAGTGTTTCTGTTTTCTTTTATTATTATTATTTTGTGTTGTTCTTTCTGTTTCACGTGACAGTGCAGTAGCTGATAATTGTACATAAACGTGTAACGTCGATTTGGAAAATATTGTCATATCCTGGATGTGTGTTATCAAAGCTATGAAATTAGTCCTTTTCTGAGGTCCTGCTTTGACTCCAACTTGAGCTCATTGTGTCTGCAGTTCTAGACACTGTTATCCTGATGACAGAAGTTTTTTGTGTATAAAGTAAGGCGATACTGGACATCTGTGGGTAAAACCAAATTATCTCTTCTGCATTCAATTTCATTTAACAATACCCCATAACGTTAGTTAGTTAAAGTTAGACTTGATTTTGTCTTTTATTTTTCAAATGTTGTTATACATGAATCGGTTTTTAGGTCAATGTGTGATATATTTATTGGCTTGGTTGAAATTAATATGATTGATGTGTTTCATTATGCTTTATAGCCTTACGCACATGGCTTATGTCCAGCAAGAGAAAATGTATTTAGTGCCAACATCTAGATCTTTATCCTGATGCTGTTCACCCTGTAAACTAAACATAACCGACAAAGACAAATGCGAGGCATCAGGTGATGTGAGTATTTGACAAATGTCTCCAGTCATGTTGTTTAATTCTGCCGAATGTGTGAATTTAACCCGGTTCCACACGGTTCCACGCGGTTCCAAACTGCGGTTGTGACTTTGTCAGCTGGCGTCATGCGTTCTCACAGCATGACACCGAAAAGCATGTTTCCTGCCCATCATAGCATGTAATATGCATGGTTTTCCAGGTACCCCAGCCTCTTTCAGCAGTCCTGGGGAGTATGCATACCCATCAAGTTTTCCCTCAGATGATCTGTTATATCTGTACTTTTCTTTACCGGTAACCCCTTCCGAATTTGAGCCAGACTTTGCGGGAAGATGTTTGTCTTTTAAACCACACACACAAACCCAAACACTGGTGCTCACAAACACACCCAAAGGTGCTACCACGAAGTTAACTGTGTTCGACCATGTTGTAACTTCGTCCCGTGTGGCTACATCGTTGTCAAAGGGCGTGGCCTCAAAGCCATTCCAGACTGCCCTTCGCTCTGGAACGACTAGCGCCCCCTTCTGCTCAGATCAGTTTACAGCAGAACCCACTTTGTGGAAAAGGTGGCCCTTTTTTCAAAACATTTCAACTGCAACGTTCAAATGGCCATGTTTTGTTTTTATTTACATATATTTGAATTTTCCTTTTTTGTAAAACTTTATAAAACAACAAATCAATGACATAGTGAAGTACAAAATTATATACTTCCTACGTGACATGTCCTTGTTTAAGTTTCATTGCTGTAAATTTGAGTAATATGTGTAAAGAATGTTTTTTTTATTTATGTTTTTTTTTTTCTCAATTTTTATTATTTTTGTACCTGAACAATTGATGTCCATGAATAATTTCTGTGTTCCATTTTGATATTTTGTGAAATTCTGTAAAAGCTGTAACCCTAAATCACATTATGCATCTATGTGGGGAATTTAGCAAAGTCTCCTGGCCACTGGCTAAATGATTTAAAAATGACTGGAGTAACCAGTGTTTTTGACATTCAATGTAATGTCTCAGTTCCTTCTAACCCTTCAGAGGCCCCCTCATTTAACAAAATGATGTCCAGTATTGCTATTTGGGATCAAACACATAAGGTGCTATAGCTCTTCTACACATTCAGAATTTTAGGTTAAATTGAGAAAATCATGCAGAAAACATTACGTAAAGCCTTATTGTAGATCAGTGTAACAGACTGTTCGCCCCAAAAAGTCATTTAATTGTACTAAGCATACTAAATGAAATCAACGCTACAATCAAATTCCACCCTTTTTCATTTGTTTCATTCTACATTTACAGTTTTTACATATATACATGTGTATATACTAAAGTTTATAATGTACACTGATATTATAATGATAGATGACTATAAAAATGAACTGAATTAGTAATATAATAACATTTAGGCCTTTGCTATTTAGCTAAAAGTAATTTATAAGTCAGTGGTTTCTGTAATTAATGGGAAGTGCTCACTGCTGATATTTTTATGTTTTAATCAATTAGGTGCTTTTCACTTTTGTTTAGCTAATAAACAAGGCTGAGCGAAGCTCTGACCTCCACTGTCTTAAGTACGGAGGACAGGACATGAAGGCCTGGTCTTATAGAGTTAGTAGAAGTGTCTCACGCTCTCTGCTGCTTCGGAGATAACCAGGGAATGGTTCCATCAAACAGCCCCAGCTGCTGATGGAGACTTTAGGCCCAGACTCTATTTTGACAGATCTTGGTTAAATACACATGGCCTAAAAGTTATTTTTAAGCGTGGCATTTAAATGGTGCCCAGTGTGGTGTCTCTCTGTAAGGCTAATGATGTGTTTTTTGCACTGTAAAGTTAAAGAATACACTTCTATTGTCTTATTATTTTATCATTGTTCTTTTTGTATCCATTAAAGACCTAGGGGTCATCTTCATTAACCCTTGTTACCTCAAGAAATTGCAGAATACTCAGAGAAAGTATACACAAAATACGAAAGATTCATTGTGGGTAACAAACAAATACGAAACAGTTATTTCAACTACAGGTGCTCTACTCTCTTTTGACAGTCAAACTAGGAAAGTTTAAGAATAACCAAATAGTTTTTAAAAAGTGCATGAAAATTTTGGCTTTCAGAAAAAGGATTTTGACGTGAGCATGTGCATATTAATATATATATGCTTGCTGCCATTCTAAAGGTAGCACTACAACTGAAGCTACTTTTGAAGGTTCGCATTAGCTATTAAAGGCTTTGTGTAAACACAAACGACTAACGCACATCCTCACCTTGATGCAAAGCCACAATCCAAAACTATGCAACCCCTTAGTCTATTAATCAATGACTGGAACAATGCTACAGGATCTTTATGGTTACAGTATTTGTGCGATGACTTTCAACGTTAGTTCAAGGTGAGAGTGCTATTTAAATTTAAATGAAATCTGGGAACATAAACACAAATCAGCAAACAGCAAAACAATCACCAAAATAAATACTGTAAAGACAAAAAAACAAACAATGTCATCTTGAAGTTGCAGTGCATCTTGGTAGTGCTTGCGACGTCTTTCCTCCTCTGACTATAAATTATTTATCTGGTTACACTAATACACCAAGATCTAGACCTTTGTTTTTGCTGGTGTGTGTCTTTTGTTTGTTTGTTTGTTTGACCAAACAAAAACAAAGGGGGAAGACAGGAAACACTGTCGGTTTAGTGAATGCTGAAAGGGCATTCAGAACTGTCTATTTGTGTAATTGATATTGATAATTACAAGAATTGAAGGAAACAAATGCAGTTTCTGAATTCAGAGTGACAGCTGATACAGTATATTACTTATACTGTCTTTTTTGAGGTATTTGTTGCTGTTATTAGTGTGGAGTCGTGATTATGATGTAATATAGAAACTCTAGGCAAAGCAGACTTGGTTCAGCATCCTCCAGTACACAACATCAGCTCCACTGTGGCGGCGACCTGCCAGAAGCACCGTGTATGGCCCACGGTCCATACGTGGTGCAGTTCGGGGTAAACCCATCTTCTCAGCCGTCGCCGTTCTGTCCCACGGAAGACAGGAACTGGCCATATGAGATAGCCTTCCTCAGCATGCGTTTGTAAAATATAAAATTCCTTCTTCGGATCGCCATTTGATGTCGATGATGGCGCACATGTTTGTGAAAGACAAATACAAATGCGAGGAGGGACTGAAATCCCAGCCTGAAGCAACAAGTTTAATGAACCAGCAATAACTAAATTTACAGTTTCCTGTGAGGAAAATTTATAGCATCCAAAAAATTAGGCCATTATGCTGGCTAAGCCACAGCTTTTAAAATGGCAATATAATGTTTTTTGTTGTAATGTTGGTCCTTTCCCCCTCCAGTTCAGTTTGAGGGCCACTCCTCTTACAAAGGCACTGATGGGAATAATTGTGAGAGGGTCACTGCCACGTGGGGCTGGTGTCAAGGCAGTCCGTAAAAAGCTTTGTTTTTTGTGCAAGTGGGTGTACGACAGCTGATTTATTCACAAAATAACACAAGTTTATGAACCAACAAAAAAGAACCTTTGGTCACTTTGTGAAGTCTGAACAGCAGGCCGAAAACAATGGACAGGCATTCAGTGCTTCAGGATTTACTTTTACGTGTTTCATCAGACGCACTGTCGGTCTTGTGGTGGGCATACAAGGTGACAGGAAGGACTGTCCGTCTGTAAGTTCATTTTACCTCCGCTCGTGATGTCAGTGCATTGGCTGATTCCCCGCAGTTGGGTGTGAACAGAAGTAGCTGTTCTTCCACCAGGAACTGCTTTAGCGTCCATGCATGCTGTGAAAAATGAACACCGCGTGTGGCATCAAATCCAGATGTTAGGAAGTCAGGTATGGGGGGGGGGCTGCACACCATGCTTCACAACCCCACTCCCTCCCTCCACCTCACTAGTAATCTTTTCCTACCTCATTTTCATAATTTTATTATATTTTTTTGTTCTAATCATATATGAAATTTGTATGAATGTTGTCATAAGGTAAATTGACATTTTGCTGTATGCATTTTTTTTACTGAACTTCTTTAGAAATTTACCTCATATTTGCATTTTATTAAAGAAATTTGCATAATCCTCCTGCAGATAAAACGTTAAATAATTACCAGCCGATAGAGCTCTCCTGAGCCTACAGTAACCTTTCACTTACACGTTTGTATTTCAGCAATTAATTTCCCCTTCTTACCTCATACATTTTGGCCTTTTTTTTCCTGTTTGACTTTTGTGTGCAGCTCATGAGACATGAGATCACAGATCAGCAGATCACAGAATCACTAGGTGTGTATAGTATTTTGGGGTCTGCATTTCTAAATGACAGGTTAAGTTGCCTACGAAGGCTTCCAAAGCAAACAACTGAGACATGTGATTAAAGACAAAATTTTTACTGCTCTGCAAAATAATAATACTAATTTGTATTAACATCAAAGGGTTTTTGAAGTTATCTTGTATTTTAAACTCCAAACATCTGTTGGTTTAATGTCATGTAATGGATCTTCAGTGTTTACATTTTTACTCATGCATCTTAATAGGTAATGCCCTAACGATAAGAGAATTATTAATATGCACAATTGATTGGCCCCTGAGTCAATGGATGAAATATTTATAGAATTTGAAAGCAAAGATGTTTAACTTTTAAAGAGTTCCGAATTCAAATAATTAATTTACAAAGCGAGATATACTGTAATGGAAGAACTAAGGAGTAAACTCAACAGTCCAGAAATATGAAGTTAATGAGCATTGATAGCATCTGACTGTGGTTGGTGACCAGCAGATCTTTTCATGTTACTTATGTGATTCAGTACACGTGCTGAAAAATGCAGCTGAAATCACAGATTAAAAGAAATCTTAAGTTTCTTCATGTATACAAAAAGCACAATTTATTTGATTTAAAAATAAGCACATTAACTGCAATCTATTGATTGTGAACTGGCATGTTCCTTATAATGTAAAAATGACTTAATAAAAAAGAGAATAGATGTATAGCTTGGACGGTTCGTATCTACTCCAAAAACATATTCTTGGATTCCTAATATTAAACAACATTGTTTGGATGCTGAACATTTTTCACCTTATTTTAACTACTATCACCACAATTCTAAAATTATGGATTTGAGTTAAATGTTTAATATATTTCATTGTATACTCATTTTTCCAGTTGCATGCATGAGGTAAATTGTTAGTAGATATTTAGCGTATTTAGCATATATAAGTTATGTTTACTGGGCCTTATTTAAGTTATTTTACAGTCGTCTTACTATTCTATAGTACAAGTTCAAATCTTGCTGGTATGGATTTGACTGTGTCAAAATTGGAGTCATTTACGCATTTATACTGCAGGAGACCACAAACTGGTGCTAGACAATTTGCAACTGTGTGTTTTAACCTCATATAGTATATATAGACAGCTTATGAATAAAGTATATTTATTATATGAAGTACAGAGGTACAGAACTAAGTGGGATCATGTTAGTCAGCTAAACTTTGTTTATTGCAACGGACCAATTTTAGTATTATTTCCTGGACGTCATGCTTGATGTGCTCATGGTCACACTGCTTCTGTGAGCCATCAAACATTTTCCATCACATGAGCAGCCACATGATGTAGCTTCGTAATCATTCTGCTAGCTGATGGTGTCAGACAGACTCACTCCTGTTTGACACAGGAAGTTACATTGAATGGGCACTTGTCAGTAATGTACCAGGTTAATCTCCTGTAGGTCAGTGCTGTGTCCTATCTGTTGGGTCACCAGCAGAAATTGCTAGTATTGTACTTCTGTCTTAGTGTTATAAATGTTAATAAAACATTTTGGACAGGCATTAATCAGAAATGAGGACGTAGGTGGAAGTTAGTAGTGACTAATTGGCATAAGTCGTACTTGAAAATAGTTCTTATACAAGTTGACTAGTGATCGGTATTGATCTGTACTGGTCATGTATGTATGTATGTATGTATGTATATACAGTGTAGTCTGCAATATCTATATTTGTACTTTATTTAATATGTTTTGAACTGGTCTGTAGAAGGAATGATTTTCATGTCAGGGAGGACCATAATATCCAAGAATAGGCCCTTTTGATTTCACCTGGAGCACACTGCATTTTTAGATATAAGCAACATTCCTGAATCTCTTTTTCAGGAAGTAAGAGTAATGTGAAAACTCCATCCTTCTTCCACAATGAACTATTTGTGGTGTATGAAGACTGGGTTATACTGTAGTCTAATAGACGACATTATGGTTAGAGGATGTGGAGGCTTTAATGTGAAGCCTACATATTACACAAATATATCATTCGGCGTGTTTTAAAAATGTATTTGTAGATGTTGCGTCTTAAGGACTTAAAGGGCTATTTAAAGGCTGTTCAGAGTATGTCACAAAATCTTTGCAGCTGTGATTGTTTTTGAAGGCACCGGCTTCAGTTGAGCTTAAGGTTATTCCACACACAAAGATTCTGGAATTATTGTATTATTGTAGCAGTAATAATTGCAGTAACCCCCCCCCCAACAAGGACATGCTCTTGTGTTTTTGGGTTGTTCTTTGAGATCCATAACCTTCTTATTTCTAAGAACATCAACGGGGATAGCTGTGACTAAGAGCTAATATTTTCATTGGTGACTTTCTTTCATTTGTGAACATGTGAATAGATAAAAATGCATAATTTTTTATTGCAACAAAAAATGATAATAGTGAGACCGTTTGTCTCTAAATGTCTCTAAATGTTAGTTTTATTTGAAGTAATTTTGCTGAGTTATTTTTTTTCTTTCACATTTTAATTAACGTGTTGCCATGAATATTACAACAGTTTTATACACTGTGTGTGTGAACTTTATATGTCTGTCATACCCTGTCTTCATGCTGATTTTATACCATAATTATTTAAGCTTTTTAAATTAAGGCCAAGCTTATCCAATTTGGTAATGAGGACCACCAGATTACTAATTATTTCTAATCATTTTTTGGGCCTTGCTGTGAATTGAATATGTTTTAAATGAGTCAGTAGTTTCCCAAACCGGTCCTGGTGGACCCCCAGGATGTCCATGATTTTGCTCCCTCATAGATCCCTGCCAGACAGTCCACATTTTTGCTCAGGGTGCTGGGAGGGAGCAAAAACGTGGATTGTCTGGGGGTGCCCAAGGACCGGGTTGTGATACACTGATCTAAGCAACTCTACTCCTGCTTTATCTGGACTTTGCAAAGCTCACCAAAACTGTGTTATTTTTTAAGTTGGTGGAACATACCTTTTCTTTTTTGGAGACCTTTTTATACACAATACACAGTGTACTTACAGTAGTATGGTGTACTATCATCAACAACTCCCATGTACCATTTTTTAATTTTTTATCGCTTTATAACTTCATAATGTTCAGCACATTGTGAAATATAACAAGTAAAGATGACCGAGTTTCTTACATCTTGAATTTACTCTTTTTTCCCTGTTCTGAGTGGTCAAGCAATGCATATACAAACTGGGTTGAAAACGATGCATTAGCCCCTGAGTTGTATGTATTTAAGTGCTAAACAAGAAATTATACAATATAATACCAGATTTTATTTTGTGTTTTTATACTACATTTATACCCTATCGTGTTTGCTGTCTTGATGTTCTTCGATTAAAGGAAAAAAGAGAGTATATACATATATATGTGAAGATAGTAATTCATTGTAAAGCTACATTTTGGCCATTTTTAATATATACTGTGACTGGAAACCATTTTCAATCTTTTTTTGAGGGGGTGTTTACAATTCATGGTATTTTCCTTAGTTTTATTATCCTTCATTTGCATTGACCTGTGCATTCTATTGCTGATTGATTTTAATTAAATTAATAATTATAATCAAAGCAAACAAAGAATAATAATGTTTTCTAGGACTGTGTAATGCTGTGTTGTCCAGATTCTGTATAAAATCAAAAATATATATGATATATCCAATATCTAACAGTCAAATGGCGACTTAGTCTTCTGATGTAATTAACGAAATGCATACTGTTAGTGTTTTGGAAACACATTTAAAAAAACCTATAAAATTACCAAAAAAAATATCTCGTAAGATGTTTGTGAACTCCTGCATGGTTAAGATGTACTTGGTGCATTGAGATTTGTTATTGAGAATTGAGCTAACGCGGTTAAAGGGATTTAAACATTTGCTTTCATTATTTCCTTCTCTCTCCGCGCGTGTTCGAAAAGTCCGCGAGCAGAATGCGCGCGCCTCAGCTTTTCACCGCGACGTTATCCAAGGTTTCGCTCTGCATTACAAGTAGGCTCAGAACTGAAACATATTCCTTTATTTTTACTTCACAGTGCTAAGTGTGCTGTATTATATGTATTTTACATGTATGCAATATAAATTGTCATCAGACACGTCCAGGGTGGTGGGGTAGGGGTGGGGTACCCCTTTGACCCGAACGATTGAAATTGTCCCCAATTCTGATTGATGATAATCGGCGTTCACCTAAAATATGTTGAGGGGGACCCCTCCCCTCGGTCAGAAAAATGTTTCAAATCACAGTTTACACCTAAACCAAATTTGAAAATCAAAAGGTGAAACTGGAGCAATAATAGTACTGTAATATAAAAATTTGCTTTCATTTCCATACAATTTTTACATTTACAGTTAGCCTAATTCAAATTGGTTCCCTTGTGAAAACGAGAACGATTAAAACTAAATTAAAACACGGCTTACAAGTTTGTCTTGTACGTATTATACAAGTGTCATTTTATTATTTGAATGAAGACGAAATTTATTATAGTTCTGCGGCTTTCAAGAAATGTGCAATTTTACTGAATTTTCACGTTGTTTGCCACATATAACTTTTCCTTTTATGCGCATATTATTCAATGCTTTACCACGTTTTGCTATTTTGGACAATTATAATAATTTTGACCATCTGAGGCTGTCTTCCCTTGGGACAATAATGAATGTATCTAATGCACAAGAACATACACAGGTTGACTGGTTGGAATATGATGCTGTTATTTTTTGTTTTTAAATTTGCTTCTGCAATACTAAAAAAAAAACATATCACCGCCTGCCAATTCATGTAATGTGATTTCATGGCCGAATGATTTACAAAGATACAATTATTGTATAATTTTGTACTTTGGTTTCCCTTTGAGTACTGCTTGAACTATGATTACGACAACAGAGGTTTTAGGTGATGTAATCAAATTATTTAACCTGTATGAACTCAGACCATCTGGATAAAAAAGTACAATTACACATGAATCAGAAACATTTATTTCGATTTTGTATCTTTCCATTTTAATACATTATAATGTTGTGACTGAGATGAAGAATATAAACTATTCATTTTTATTAACATCTTTGTGTTGTGTATTTTTTTTTACAAATAACGTTCAGTATACAGTTTCGATTCATTCACAAAATACACGATAATTTATATTAATATCATATTAAATACTACCTCTAAACACACTGCCAAAGACGTTGTCCTTTCTCATTCATTCACCATATTAGTAAATTTTAAAATAAATTTAGGCTCTGTGAAAACATCACAAAGATGTAAACTATCGCATCGATATAATAACCGAAAAATCCGAATGGTAAAGAAAGTAACAAAGGAGGTCCCAGTGCAGTGTTTAAAATGTTAAGGCGTGTAAGAATTTAATGGTGTCGCCAATATTTCTTGTGCGTGTAATTTTCCCAGGTATGCGTCGAATACCTAGGCTGTGTGTATGATGTCAGTGTGTCTATACCAGAAATAATTCGCTGCAAAAATATAAACACTACCCCACTGCTGCTGTATTGCTGCTCCACCTCATAGTGCAATGCAAGCGCAGAAAAGCTCCCTCACTCTCACCCATCAGATCCCCTTCGCTTTTATTTAATTGCCATCTGGTGGCACCGCAGATGACGCAGCCTCGCCGGAGGACAAGACGCTCGGCTCGCAGATCAGTAAGAACAGGGGCGCATCTCCTTAAGATAAAAAAAAAACATCTATAGGCACTGCGATCGGCCACATCTGGGTGCTTTTTAAAATGATGTGGCATGCACGGAGGACGATTGCGGCTTGGGTAAGACCTTCCTCCCCCCGCCAGCTGACTGCCCCCCCCCCTCCAAACGCCGCGCCGCGCTGCATTCTGGGAAAAAACGCTCTACGCCCAAAATGGCGGCAGGGTTGAAAAGTTGGTGATGTTTCATTCCAGTTATCAAACCTCCTATTTTTAATATACTACATCCTGTGTGTTTTACTATTAAGAAAGTCCCTCGTTTTTAGGGTAGAGGGGGAAGCTGCGCTCCGTCGGACGTGCGAGTGGCGGCATCGGTGAACCGTAAGTTTTGTGTCACCCAGCAAAGTTAGCGAGCCCGGGACCTCGTCGCCCGGTTACTTTTGCATGGAAAGTGCTTACGGACGCTTTCGCCGCGGCGACCATGCCGGTCGGACTCTGGGCACCTCACACGCTAAAATGACGGCGAGGAGAATCTGCAGATAGAGATGGAGGATGACGGCAAAAAGGCAAAAAAGGTAACTTTCCCGGAGCGGCGGTCGGGGGCGGCCGTCAGCCCCGTCACGCTCCCCGGGCACCGTACCGGGATGTACCGCCCGGTCCTGTTCATGAGTGCTCCTATGTGAGAAAACTAACAGCTCGGTATGTTGTTATGCCAGCCACCACTGCTGTCTGCTTTGCAGGCGGCGTCATCATAACCGGAAATCCCGACGTGTGACGTCATGCGGTGGTTACGTGGCGTCATTCGGTCGCTACGAGACGCCAGTGACTGACGAAATGGTTTAAGTGCAAGACAAAATGGAATAGACGTAATAAAACATTAATTATTTTGGGGCAAACTGGGGCACACGGTTTCTGCAGCTGAGAGTGCAGAAGTGTTTTTGTTTGTTTGCTGTGGGGCACATGTGTGTTTGGATTTAGCACCATGTTTGAGTAACACTCTCAGCTTACGATGCTGTTAACCAGCCTGATAAATGTATTAGTTCCTAGGATTAACAGTGTATACTTTTGGAACTAGTCAGAAGATTTGTCATGATGAAGTTGACATTCATTCATGACAATCATTCATGACATTCATGACAATGTCCTTTTTTCCCTAAACAACTGCCTGTTTGATATTATGAGTTTTATTAGTTGAGTCTGTTAATCTCATTAATTACATGAACTGCTATGGTGATATTTTGGAGACAGAATACTTCATGTCTCCAAAATATGTTTAGTTACACAACATCATGTCTCAAAATAATTAGAATCACTGGTGTCACTAAGGAAGAAAAAATGTATTTTATGAGTATATAACATTTTAATATCTATAGTTATGTAGTGCATTCTATTGCACCCCCAAGGAGGAAATTATTTCTAGGTAAACATGATTTTCCGATTGTTTTATTCTGCAAGTTAGCCTATTATAAATATATAGTATTTGACGTGTGTGTGTGTGTGTGTATAATGGAAATGATTATGATTTTTTTTATCACATTCCTTTACTTGTGGTTTGTTACACTAGTTTGCTGCTTTGTTATATAATAATTTATACATAAAATAGCAAACTATTGTAACAAACCACAAGTAAAGGAATGAGGTTTTGTTTAAAAAAAAAAAAAAAAAGATCATTTCTATTCCAATTTCTTAACCAGACACACACACACTCTCTTCCATTTCTGTATTTTCCCAGTGTATTCACACGAGAGAATGCAGGGCAGGGCGTGTAAACGTTAGACAGGATGTGACTCCCTCCTATCAGCCCAGACCAGCAGTGCAGAAAAGCACTTCACTGGAAATACTGGTCTGCTTTTTCAGGCTGAGGCCTTCCTTGGCCCAACCTGAGTGACCTGCAGGTCCCTTCATGATTATCTGTGAAGATGGCAGATGGCCCACGGGCTGCTTTCCAGCTTTAGTAGAGTGTTTGCTCCAGATTCACTCTCCCAGTCCATTTTGCTGAGCTATCTATAGTCTAGAATGGTTTTTGGATTTTTTTTTTTTTTTGTTTGTTTTTTCCTCGTTGCATTTGGTCCTAGTACTTTATGTGTGGAGTGTTTTTTCGCAATGTAATGGTAAGTAGGGTTAGATCTTGGCTCATGCGCTAGAATAAATATTTAACCAAAATGCTAATATCCTCTCCAAAAATATGAAAAAACAAAACAAAAGCTACCTGCAGAATTATCTTGGTTATAGGCGGTTGCTGTTGTTTTTTAAGTTGTTTGATTACAGTAGATGGCAGCACTAAACAGTACATTTGTTCACAAACTGAGGCTTTAAAAACACAATTGACTGCTTGATCGTATTTGGCTAGTCACTGCTTTTCTGTTCTTGGGAATCCTTAAATAGAGGCAGATAAGATGTCAGACATATTCTTCCACTGACACAAAGGCCCACATTTCATATGCTCGTTTACTTAAGCCATTGTTAATTGTTCCTCTGCTTAAATTTGGTCCAGTTTTGCTTTTAATGACCAAGTAAATTTGGTAACCACATTGATAATTTTAGTTTGTTTAACTTTTAGAATGGGAAGTATCTGACTCACTTCACACAGGGGACCCAGCTAACTTAACATGTCGACAGACTCTTACACTTGACAGTTCACATCTATCTTTTCTTTCTTTTGTCAGTCCAGTATTACCAAGTGATAACATAAAAATACATCTTAAAAGCTTACGGATCATTAGTGACTGATTAATGATTAATGTAACTAACTGGAAATTAGATGAGCCAGTGATTGACAGTAAGCTGTAATTCTGTCCACCATGTATTTTGAAGCGTTGTGTTCTATTATTTTATTTACTAGCAATTGTGAAAAATAGAACCTGAATATTATACATTCACCCATGTGTCATAGGGCTATATACATAAAATATGAATGCACCTTGAATTTGGATGCTGTTCCAAGGTTGATGGTTTCATATGATCACACAAGGTCATGTTAAAGCAACAAGATGGTATAGATACATATTTGGTGTTTCCTTTTTGGAGCTAGCACTCAGCGCTTGTGCCTTTAAGATTTCTGATTTTTTTGGTTCAATTCCCATATAGGATTTTGGCCACAGTGCTTAAATGTCTAAAAATTGTGAAAAATAAACATGAATAAAGAGAAACATTCATTTGAGCCACATCAGTCACTTCCAGTAATGGTGTTTGTAAGATCAAGAAAGTGAAAAGTTGTGTGTTGGTGTGAGCAGCAAGTGTATTGACAGGAAGTGGTGGTGGTTCTGCTTCCTGTTCATCTGCTCCGCCACCGCTCTGCACCTCTCCTGAGCACAGAGACGTTTCTTAATGCTCAGGCATGTAGAGGTAGGCGAGAGCTGCGCTCATGCTCAGTTGGCTAGGTAGCGGCATGGGATAGCCATCATCTCCTGAATATTTCAAGACGGGCTTGAAGTTTCATGGAGAGCGAGGTAGGTAGGGGGCGCCGCTGCGGGCTTGGCCAGGGGGCTGGCCAGCCTTTGTGTTTCTTTGGCTTTTTGCGTCTTGCATTCTTCTGTCTGAAAGTTTATGCAAAGCTCATTTTTATACCGTGCACGTGGTCCGAGGCGCCTTTGAGCTGAAGGAAAGCAAAAACGTGATTCAAATGGCTGACAGATTCAGTTGAAAGAGAAAGGGAAGTGTAAGTTTGGTTCTAAGAGGCCAAGATTGGAAATGAACTTTGCTGTATTTTTTTTTTATTAAAAATGAAATAAGGGCAGAAAGAGTGGCTGAGCGTACAGTAACATTTGTCGTATCAACTTGTCGGTGGAGATCAGCACATTGCGTTCAGGCAAAGAGACACTCCGGCAAGCAGGCCTAACACTTTAATCCTCTAAAGCAGGCGTTCCCAACCCTTTAATGTCCGTGAAATGGTTTACGTCATACAAGTATTTCACAGCCTGGGAGAACTTTTTACCCAGTGGGGAGCTACCAGTGGATTGATTAGTCATTGGTTTCACAAGTTTAACCGGCACAAGTTTCCGTTTTTTTCAGATGGTTTGAAAATGTATAGTTTCTTTTTAGAAATTAACTAACCCCTCCTCCAAACCCCCAGCATTCTGCAGCAAAAAAATGGCTGTGGGCTGGATCCCGTACTTTAAAGAGCTTTAATCTCTTTGATTTGGACTCCCGATTGACTGAATACAAGGCAAGATCTGTTATCAGGCTGTACATTAGTCTGTTTTATGCTTGCGTTAGGGTTTCTTGTTAATTTTTTTGAGGTGCCCCGTGAAACAATTCGCGACGACAAGTATTTTCACCTCTGTTGCTCTTGCGGTCTTGGTCACACCCAGCTCCCACCTTTCCTCTTCAGGTCTGTTTGTAGTTTCCTGTTATGAGTCACCTACTTTTCTGGGCAGATGACCACTTTAAAAAGGAAGCAGATGCAATATGTGATATGTGGCATCATGCTGCTTCAATAGCCAAAGGCAGTGTTTCCCAATCCGGTCCTCGGAGACCCGCAAGACAGTTCATGGTTTTGCGGGGAGGGAGCAAAAACATGGACCATCTGTGAGTCTCCGAGGGCCGGGTTGGGAAACACCGGCCAAAGGAATTCCCGTAGGTTTTCGCTTGTGCATGGCGATTAAACGAGGGCCTTCCGGGAGTCGTTCATGAGCCCCTGCGTGTCATCTTTCGTCTCTCTCAGCCTGGTATTGCGTCTCCATTCAAGCGCGTCTTCCTGAAGGGAGAGAAGGGGAGGGACAAGAAGACCCAGGAGAAGGCGACGGAGCGTCGGGCCCTTCATACAGTCTCCCTGTCCCAGCCCGATCACCGCGTCGACCCTGAGGTCCTGCTCAATGACTACATTGAAAAGGAAGTCAAGGTCAGAAAGCTGTCATTGTTCACTAGATATGTATCCAAAGATGCTGTCTCAGTGCTTTTGAAATTCATGCCCAAATAATTTCACAGTGTGCATTATAAAGAAATCAACATAATTATTGTGTTTGTTGTGTTTTTAAAGTATTTAGGGCAGCTAACATCAGTTCCGGGGTACCTAAATCCTTCCAGTCGGACAGAAGTTTTGCATTTGATTGATAATGCCAGGGTAAGGGTTTCTCCTTCGAAATTTTACCAGCACGAGGTATGGAAATGCTACTGTAATGTAATGGCATAGTTTAAAACAGTGTGCCAGCTGAGATGTTCAAGACTCAAGATCCAGCTGTTTGCTTCAGGCTTGGGCTCCCCAGCCACCTTTCAGGGAACAGCTGAAAGATTTCGGACTCTTTGAATTACTTCATTTGTTTTGGAAACTACAGGCAGACTTTGTTTAATAAATCCGCCTGAGCACTGCGCTGGTGATGTGCAAGGGGCCGGCTGACAGCCCGTTTCCTCCGCTGTCCATAGAAGACCCACCTGCTCCCTGGTCAGCTGACAGCTGAGCAGGATGCACTGGTCAGCCTCTCAGCCTACAACGTGAAGCTGGTGTGGCGTGACGGCGAGGACGTCATCGTGCGGGTGCCTATCCACGATATCGCTGCGGTGTCCTACATCCGCGACGACTCCCTGCACCTCATAATACTTAAGACAGGTATGGGAAGACAAAATCCAACCCACTTATCTTTGGAATCTGGCAACATGGAAGAGTACTTGGGGGCATTTAGCTCAGTCCTTATTTGTTTTACACACTTTCTTATTTCCTTATTGGTGAGCCAGTGATTGACAGTGCTGTAATCCCACCCACTGTAGTTCTTTTTTCTTTCATTGGTACCCAGATGTGATTTTTTCGAATAGTGTTCAGCACATCTTTTCATGCGTGCTAACATACATGCACAAGGCATGCAGGCTGCGTGTCCTGCCCTCAGACCCAGCCCAGCTTGAGACCTCTGCCCTGTGCGCTTCAGCCCAGGAACCCGGAGGCTCCCCTTGCCCAAGCACCTGCCCAGACGCGTCCAAGACCCAGACCCTGAGCTCGCTGCCTGAGAGTGGCCCCATGTTGGTGGACGTGTGCAGCCTGCTGGTGCTCGCTGTGGAGAACAAAGTATGGCCATCAGGACCCCAAGCCCGGTAGCGCAGTGATCCTGAGGCGGCCGGGATAGTGCCTGATCTCTGACCGTGCTCATGTCTCCCACAGACTGCCGCCGAGGAGCTGTGTTTGCTTCTCAGTCAGGTCTTCCAGATAGTTTACACAGAATCTACCATCGACTTCTTAGACAGAGCGATATTCGATGGGGCCTCGACTCCCACCAGACATCTGTCATTGTACAGCGGTAAGTACTTTTCCTTGTTGATATACATTCTTTATGATTATACATATGGGACCCTTTATATGGTATGTGCTAATGAATATATACGCTAATATCAACAATGCATGTTGAGCAGTTTCCTGCAGGATGGTAAAGGTATTCCAGTTCTGATTTCATAGACATAAATTGTCACATCGCAGGAGGACCATCCACAGACCTCGCTAAAATATTTTCATTCAGATGATAATAGCTTTTTTATGTAGCACCTTTCGTACATCTGAATGCAGCTCAAAGCGCTTTTTAGAGAGCACAAATAAAAAAAAATAATGAAACCAAAAAGAATTTAAATAAAATAAAATACTGTAGAATCAAGTTAATAAAATAAGGATGCAATCAAACATTAGGAAATCATATTAAGATATGGAAATAAACAAACAAATAACCAAACATACATGACTTTAACGCAGCGATCTAAAAGCCAGGATAAAAAAGTATGTTTTTATTTGCTTTCTAAAAATACTAAGAGGCCTGATTTTATTCTGTGAAAACTTAACAAGCTTCGCAGTGTTAATGGTCGTTACTCTTCAGGATTTTCTTCTCTCTAGTATGTAAAAAAAAATCTAGTGTAAAGTTTACCGCTGCTGCTCTGCATTCACAATTCGAGATGATATGTGCGGCGCTTGCTATTGGACGATATGTGCGGCGCTTGCTATTGGACGATATGTGCGGCGCTTGCTATTGGACGATATGTGCGGCGCGTCCTTGCTATTGGACGATATGTGCGGCGCGTCCTTGTTATTGGATGATATGTGCGGTGCGTCCTTGCTATTGGACGATATGTGCGGCGCGTCCTTGCTATTGGACAATACGTGCGACGCGTCCTTGCTATTGGACAATACGTGCGGCGCATTCGAGAGAAATTTAACAAAAATGAGCAAGGAGGAGAAAAGAGAAGGAAAAACTGGCCACATTCATTTTCCGCCATATGGCAATATTTTGGATTCCTTAGAGATGATATTGAGCAAAAACAAAAGCGTAGTCAGTGCCACTTCCTGTCTGCTGGCAGAACTCGTGGCAACACCAGCGTATTTGACTAAATGTTTTGGTAGATAAAATCTATTTAGCTATAGCTTATTATTATTTTAGGTAATTTTTTTGTTTTATAAACACCACAATATTTATCAGAAAAATTTCAAATGTCGTAATATGATTTTTTTCCAAGTTCATTCAGCCCTTCGAGCTGAGTCTTAGGTCAAAGGCTTCTTTGTGTTTAATTCACAGATGACTCCTCAAGCAAAGTGGATGTGAAGGCGCCCTACGACACTGAAGAATTGTAAGTCTTGAAAAGCTTTAATTCCAGTTTTAGGTTGTCGTTCTTTGGCCTGGGACAGTTTCATTCAATGGAAACAAACAATAGGAAGCAGATTTAACCAGTCAGAAGATTTGTCACGATGAAGTGACATAAGTAAATAGCACAATGTCCTTTTTTCCTAAACAACTGCCATTTTTCATCAGCTACTCACTAATCCTTTATCTTCCTAACTTTCTCATTCAACATGTGGACCCATGCTGACCAGGATTGCAATGCAGTGTCAGTCACTGGCTCAGTCTTACTTCCCATTAGCAAAACCGATTGACGCAATCCCATCAGCCGTGGGTTTCAGATCTTCTAATTTTCGAATGAGATGGCTAAGGTGATTGTGAGGAGCCTTACATACTCATCCCAAAAGCAAGAGAGAAATGGATTCTTTTACATTTACAGATATTCTGGTATCTCTGAAATTCTTTGGAAATCAGAAGGGAAATGGAACCAAATTTAACCGCGAAGATGGATGATCAGCAAGTCAAATGCAAATGTTGAAAACGCTAAGATAAATAAGATGGCTTCCT
Source organism: Hippopotamyrus pictus (assembly GCA_026781145.1). Lineage (NCBI taxonomy): Eukaryota > Metazoa > Chordata > Actinopteri > Osteoglossiformes > Mormyridae > Hippopotamyrus > Hippopotamyrus pictus. The sequence goes on from JAODLC010000043.1 coordinate 14,817,201, forward strand.
GCACCGAGATCAGGATCATGTTGTTTTCTGAAGAAGCAGAGTTGGTACCCATGAGCTTGGTGGTATTTATTTTAACACTCCCGTCTGCCCCTGCACAGTCCCTTCCAGGGCCCCCTAGACATGGGGGGAAACTCCTTGGCCTCATCCCCCTCCACACCAGCGTCTCCACAGGCACACGGCACCAGTGACAGCGAGCTGAGCACCACGGCTGCAGAGCTGCTGCAGGACTACATGACCACGGTACGCTAAGGCCCAGGGTTAGAGCCCCGGGTCTCAGATATGAGACTTACAGCCTCCTAGTTTGAATGTTGTTCAAAATGAATTTGCCAAGGTCCCAAGACAGGGAATGTAGGCACCCAGAAATTCTGCCTTTTGACAGTATCTCCTAGTTCCTCTTTGACAGACCTGTCTTGATCCTTACCATCTGTTTGCCTGCCCAGCTTCGGACCAAGTTGTCCTCTCAGGAGATCCAGCAGTTTGCCACGCTGCTGCATAAGTACAGGAACGGCTCCTCCATCCACGAGTTCTGCATCAACCTGCGGCAGCTCTACGGAGACAGCAGGAAGTTCCTCCTCCTGGGTAAGAGTTTGTGGTCCTGAACCTAGTTCTTGCAGAGCTTCAAACAACAAATTATGGAAAAATAACGGGAGCTTGTGCTCCTTTTCTGTAATTAAGAATCTGAATTTGTTTTTATTTTTGCTTCTCTCTTACTGGCCTAGATGAGGATGTCCTACCAAAAGGGATTTTTCATTCTTTCTTGGACTTTTGTAGCATCTGCCAGGCTCTTTATCCCTTTCCATTTCTTCTGCACTCCGTCGGTGTCCCCTCTGTAGGACTCAGGCCCTTCATCCCCGAGAAGGACAGCCAGCACTTTGAGAACTTCTTGGAGACCATCGGTGTAAAGGACGGGCGGGGAATCATCACCGATAGCTTTGGGAGGTACCGGCGGACCCTGAGCAGCACTTCAAACTCGACCACCAACGGCAACGAAGCGGCAGAAGGTGTCGACGAGCAGCCAGTAGCCACCGAAGGCGACGACTGGGACCGCATGATCTCCGATATCAGCAACGACATTGAGGCGCTGGGCTGCAGCATGGACCAGGACTCCTCGTGAGGAGGCCGACCTGGGACAGTCGTAACATGGATGCTCTGAGGACCGGACACCGTTTTAGCAGTATTGTAGCCGAGTTCGATGTCCTCCGTATCTCTTGCCTTGGTGTGGCCTGTAGAGTGTGACAGCAGGTGACGAAAGCTTTGCGCACACGGGTGACCCTGTATCGGCAGTATCTGCCGAACCTTAATGAGGACACGTCTGAGCCGCCTTACGAGAAGCCACGTAGACCTCCAAACTTCAAAGGCTTGAAGAAGTACAGAAGTCTTGCTTTTTATATAGCTGCGGTTGTAATATCGTCATTTGGTTTGTATCCACCATCCCCAAGTTCACTGTATCCTGAAATGTATGCAGAGTTTGAGAGATTGTGGCTAATTCTGAAGCATGTTTTACTGTTTTTCCTTTTTTTCCTCTCCACATTGCAAGATGTACTCAATGCTTTTTGCGGCTGCCAGTCCGACCCGATTATCGGTAGCCGTACGTTACATTTACAGTCGATGCTTTGCTTTCGATTACATGAAGGCACCGTTTATTTGATGTTCGGCCGCTTTCATTGAGTGCCCCTCTTAGACATTGGGAAAGAAGAGCTGAATTTGACAAGGCCAGTCTATGGTTGATAATTCTTAAGAATCCTAAATCCCTTTGTGTATTTTTCTTTAGGCTCTGGTGTCAAAGTTGCATCACCATAAAATTTAGCGCGAGGATTTGGTCTGTGTTTATTTCAGTTGGGAGAGTAACTGCTGAGTGCATGAACCAGCTGAAAGTACTGAAAGGGAAATGAATCCCGTCACCAGGCAACCGGATGTCAGTTCAGGATTGTCATGTTTCAATGCACCACTTAGCCTCACATCCGCAGTGCGAATTTCCAGCAAATAAATTTGAATAAAACATAAAAGTGTAATAGGAAAGTCACATTTCCATCAAGGACCTACTCCCAGCAAATACAATAGTAGAAAATTATCCTGCTAGCTTAAAACTTGACTTCAAAAATTGATATAAAAGAAGAAACTGAGAAATAGTTCCCTAAATATGTGCCGTGTGACATGAAGCAGTGTCTAGATTTTATGTTATGTTAGAAATTAGCAGAATTTATTAAAAAAAAAAAAAAAAAAAACAAAAAACAAAAAAAAAACAAGAGTTGCCTTAATTCCTTGACACATTTCACACAGAAAGCCTTTGAGAGACCAAAACTAAAGAACGAATTCCTGAATTGTCTCTCATAGCTATTATTTTTCGTCTCCCTGATGTCAGATGAACAGTCTGTTGGATATAATGTCTTAAACTCATTGTCACATAATTTTTTTCTGTTCGTTAACTCAGTGCTTAGCGGAAGATTTGTGCCGCTTGATTCCTCCCCCTGACTGATTCCCAAACCTCGGTTCTGCTTGATTTTGCATTCAAATGACACGAGCGGTTATTTATACAGCCAGTCAGGTGGTAACTCAATGCCAAAAATGCAGAAATAAAATTCTAAAAGAATTACCCCTATTAATGCCTTTTTACAGAACTGCTTGTTCTTAACAGATTAAAGGGGAAACTCTTGTCAGCAAGTTTGAAAGCAACTACTTTCCTAAACGCCAGATGCCTTTAAAAAACAGAAAACATACACCCACTATGGACAAACTCACGCACTTTTGCAAAATGAAAATAATTTGGAAGGAAACCGGGACCTAATCCTCATGTAGAGAGAGAGACTTTTTCAAAACATGCGGTTGTCTCACGGTCCAAGATATTTATGTCACACTGCAATATAAAATGCAGCAATTTGCTCTGTATAAGAGTGTCTGTTAAACTAATAAATGTAAACATAGATCCAGTAAAATCATGGAAGTTGTCTAATGTGTTTTGTTGATTTGCAAAGCCAGTATAAACTGGTGTGATGATACTTTCGATACTTTTCATCCCCAGTTACGTTTGCTGTGATGTTCTGCTCGCTTGTCTGAGAGGCTGCATGTTTTCTTTGCTTTGGATTTCACTATGCAGTGTCACCCCCCAACTTCAAGGCAGTTATTGACTTCCACCACCCCAAAAATAGGAAATGGAGTGAACATAGGGAAGATGCTGGGGTAAGCCCGGATTTGTTTGTTAGGTTGGGTTTGCAGGGTTGGGTTAGCAACGTGGGGGAGGTCTTTAACTTGCCTTCCTCAACTTAATAAAACTTTACTTTTATGGCGTAGTCAACAATTTAAATTAGACTGTCCCTCTGCTATTTTTCTCTAATCCGAAAAATATTTCACCTTATTATTAATCTATATTTGAAGTCCTGGTTTGTGGTGGAAATTACGAGATGGATACCGCAGTAAGGGTCCTTCGGCGAGTACGTTTTGTGGCAGTACTGTACTACTCTGTTAATCTGAAAAAGAATGAAGAGCCAAGAGGTAGGAAACCACAGCAGTTTTGTTGTACTGTAAATCCGTAAGATACACTTGTAGCGTAACTAATGCTCTAGTTTATGCCTTTATTTCATTTGCAGTTTTCTAAAGAATAACCGAGCATGTGAGCTATGCCTATCATTGAAGGTGTTGAGCATTACTGTGGTCAGAGAACACAGCCTCATGCCTGCTAACCCAAAGGGGTGGCTATATTGTGTAGCGTTTGTACCACTGGAAGGCAGAGCATGCTGTAGAAGTGCTGTTACTCTACCTCCGCTTTCCCACCAAAATGGCCGCCTGTCCACCTCCTATCACACATAACCGGGAATGTTTTAACTGTCCGCAACAAGATTTTGAGCCAGACGAGGTTCAAAAAGCTTTTTTTTTTCCCTCAGTGTAACTTCTCATTTTATTTTGTATGTGCTGGTTTGTGTACTGCTTTGTGTATAAAATTCTGTTCATTGCTTTCTTTTTGTAGAATATTTCCATTGTGTGATAAAGATTGATTTGCATCACACCTTTGTTGTGTGTTTTTGTATTTTAATTCTGAACCAGAGGGAGTCACACCTTCTCACACAGTTTCATGTTTTTCCATAAATTCCTGCTCCATTAGAAAACCGAGGTCATTAGTTGTTCTCAGCACGAGCCCAAAGGCACCGTATGGCCTCTTGGTGGCGCTAGAGATCCTTGACTTTCTTGGGCAAGGTTTATTACCTGCAGCAGGTCTAGACCCTCTCAAGAGATGTGGAACGTTAAATGACCACATGGCAGGAAATCCTGGTGACCCCAGTAATCCAGTCCATTTTGGTAAATGCCCAGCTAGTGTGCAATGAACGATGGGGATCCTTCTCAGGAAATGTTCCACTTTTGGGTGTCTTTACGTCAACTGGCGTGATGACTTTATTACTGGCTAATTTGAGGACTGGAGTTTGGTTTAAAATCCCCTACATTAATGTGCATACATTGCTGGTGGAATGTTTCAATTGAAATATGGCCTTTGTAGAATTACTAAATGTATTCTGCCCAAATCATTCTACCCTACGTCCCACAGCCACTTCATCTTCCTCTTTTATGCTATATGTATGTTGGTATTTGAGTAGTAAGTGGCATAGCTGGCTAAGCCTCTGTGGTTATGACCATAATCTCGCTGGCTCCAACCCTGGCCTAGACAGCAAAGTCACGTGTCTGTGGGCACTTGAGCAAGGCCCTTAACCCCTAGCTCCCAGGGCACTGACCCAGCACTAAACCCCCAACCCCCCCCCCCCCCAAGGGGCTTGTCTTCCCCTGCATGTGTGTCTAGTGGGGAGCCAGATGGATTAGGCAGAGCAAGATTTTCTGCACAGGGATTAATGAATTCTGTGCATTTGAGGCTTAATTCCACGCCCATTAATGTAGTAAAGTGTTGCTGGCTTAATGAAGAGAACCAACAGCGATTTGGTCAGTATGTGACAAAGGTCAGTTGTGATGTGGAGTGGCACTTGTTACCATGGCAACCCTCTGCAGCAGCTTTGGACAGGTCAGGAACCCTAGTCACTCGCAGGTCGCCTTGCGTCTGGTGCGGGGGAGCTGGCTGGGGGCTCCTGTGGGATCTAGCCGGTGTGGAAGGGGACATTAGAGTGGTATGAAATTACTGCTTAATTAGGGGACAAATTAAATAATTAACTACGCACTAAAGTGATCAGTGCAAACACATGGTAATGGTTACAACACATGCTTTAGAATGCATTAAGATGATTTATTAATGAGTTAATCATGCTGACACAAAAGAAGCATTTCTTGGTTTGTGTTTGAGGGAAAACAAATGCGTGTGTAACAGAATCGGAGCCACTAACACAGAGAGCTGACTGCTCAGGTTGGCTTAATGTGTTCATTACTGAATCGTGCACCTTATTTATTAAACAATACAGGCATTAAGCACTAGGTGACACTCAAACATACTGAAAATCCCTGTTTATTACCACAAAATAATAATAAATATCCAAATACTGTCCCACTTTGCAGATGCTCATGACGAATCACAATGTTACACAACAGCTATGATTGGATGCATGAAAGGCAGATTTATCACTAGCTAAACTCTAAGAAATTGCTTCAGTTTTTTTTTTGTGTGTATCTATCCATCCATCCATCTTTAAACCACTTCTGCTGGGTGATCTTACCATTTTTACACAGAGTATTTTTGCTACGAAGCTACTGCAAAACTATGCCTAGGGATTTTCCCACAGGGAGTAGAAAACATAAAAACCCAAACTGCCAGCACAGGGAAAAGTTGAAAATAACCCTCTGGCCCTTTAATGAAGGCAATGGAGTAAAAAAGCCACAACTGTACTATTGCAAATAACATTTCGAAAAAATCTTGATTGACGAATTGATGACGACTGAACCTGGATACCAGAACAGTGCAAAAAAGACAGAGACAATACTTTCTACTCCATCGCCACCAGGAATGTATCGATTCATCTCGAACCGCACACGCTGCACAATCGACTTCTCCGTAGGCTTGCTTAAAATGCAAAACATCCCCGTTACCGCCGGCAGGCAGCGCGGACGTCACGTGTGTCCCTGGCGCACGGTGCAGGTAATAATGAGGGGTTAGCTTGACGCTAACTGCCGTCACCTTACCGCACCGCTACTCATAAATCATCGCACCCACAGAGGAATTCCCGGAGATTGCTGATGAAAGACGCGGTCTTGAAGGTCACGCAGAAAGCGTGTGCACGTGACCAGCTTATTTCCACACGCCTATGCGAGAAAGTACCTCTCTCATAATACCGTGCTCCAGTTTGCCAGGGATGGGATGTAAATGCGGTATCTATGTTCCCAGGAAGTGTCCCAGAGGAACTGGGGAGCAGACAACGTGCCTCAAAGGGGTCCAGCTACAGGGAGGCACAAATAGTCCCCCCCCTTATCACCACGATCCCCAGGGGGTAAGGGGGTCTCCCACTGTCTGTCTGTCTATCCATTTATTTATATGTGTATCTATGTATGTATGTTTATTATTAAATAATGAGGATCAGATCTGATCTGAACTCTGATGTCTTGCATCTCACTAGAGCTGCATCATGAGTTCTCCATAATGTCAGAGCACATAGAGGGACTGATATACAAACCATCGGAGTTCGGACCCAATCGCCATCATTCTGATTGTTTTATTGTGACTACAAATCCATAGTATTTATCATCTGAGTTGACAGAATGCAGTGTTTGATGTGTTGATATTATTTACTACTGAATTCTGTGCAATGCTTCCTCTGACATTCTTCGCACTGTTATCTTTCATTGTCATTTATTTATTGTCACTTTCTATACTGTCTAAATGTGTGCTACAACATCACCCCTATCTATCTAACTATCTATATATCTATCTACAGTATCTATCTATCTATCTATCTATCTATCTATCTATCTATCTATCTATCTACAGTATC
>JAODLC010000043.1:14824211-14839274 GCA_026781145.1 Hippopotamyrus pictus
CTGAGACGGTTTCTGACAGTTTGTGCAGAAATTCTTTGGTTATGCAAACCGATTGTTGCTGCAGCTGTCCGGGTGGCCGGTCTCAGGCGATCCTGGAGGTGAACATGCTGGATGTGAAGGTCCTGGGCTGGTGTGGTTACAAGTGGTCTGCGGCTGTGACACCCATACACACAGACGCATGCGTGATACGGGGGCATGATGTCTAACAGCACCAACTCCATTTTTTTTTGCCTTTCCGAGACATTACTGTGAAAAATGGAAGCCCAGCAACTTCAGCGGCTTCAGGAGCAAGGTATTATCTTCTCCAGCTGAGATGTCTGTGAAGCTGAGCCAGGTGAGTATCGTTCAGCGGGGTGCGGATACACTGTAACTCTGGCTGCATGGGAAGACGCTGAAAGGGTGGCCTGTCTCATATCTCTGGTTTCTGATCCCGGCTTCATCATGCCAGGGATTAGAGGGCTGCACAAGACAGAATAAATGAGCAGCAAACGCCTGTTTGCCTTCCCGCATTTATTTTGTAGGATAAAATCGGGAGCCATACAATTAAAACCCACACCCCTCGCTGGTATTTGGCTGCAGAAAGAGACATGGAATTAAGCTTTGTGTCTGTGATATTTCCAACCCAGCCCCGTTGACCTGCCCTTCGGAAGTGAGCTGATTTCTGCAAGTCACTGCAGAAACGGTCCGGGCTCTGTCCGCAGACGCATGCGCCCACACCGACTCTGAGAATGGAAGCTTGACTCATCCATTTCTATTCCTTGTACTGAATGGGCCACAGATATCTCTGGAAGGGCCATTTGGGGGGTATTTTTGAGTGAGAGCTCAAACAGTCAGGCTTAAAATGTAGTTTTGCTTTCCTCCTATTCACAATGATAAAAAAAAAATTCTGTGATTGCCTGGTTTCGGCCAGACTGTGATTGGTTGAACCGGAGCCTTACTTTGGAGCCCGGACTGAACCTAGGCGGGAAGAGATGTTGTCTGGGAAACAATGTGACCTTTAACCTCCTCGCACAGCAAGTTAAAAAAAAAAAAAACACAGCACTATCTGCAGGGGGGCTGTAAAGGGCAAGACAATTAGAATGATTTCCAGGGCCCCTTAAAACTTTGGAAAATAATTGGATTGGTCTGGGTTGGGGGGCAAATATGATATGCTTAATAGGGCCCAAAAGCCAAACTACCTACAATTAAAAATCAACTGACAGATCACATGGCACTTCCAGCAAGACCGAGTCAACAGGAAGGACATGGCAATGAATCCTGTGGTGTTGTGGAAAATCTCAACATAAACAGAAGAGGAAGGGGACTGACTGATGAACAGATGCACCTTTCATCCAAGCGATGGACTGATGTTAGACCATGGTCACTGCTAGTCTCAATAGGTACATACATTGCAATAATGCATCAAACCTGATTCCAGGAGTTCATGCAGCAGAATAAACAAAAATAATTATTTACAGAACAAAAGGTCCTAAATGTCTGAAAGTCAAACAAACCTTAAAAGCCAAACTGTGAAACTGTGAAAATCTTAGAGATGCCAGAATACACTTCATCTTCTTTACAGGAATAAGAACGTCATTGTAAAGTGTGATGAAGAGTTTCCTTCTGTGGATCCCCTTTTGGTTTGGCTTCTCCAGCCAACCCCCATGTTCATTGTGTATAAACAGAAAGTGAGGAAATGTACAGCCCTCAACTGATTATATAACTGAATGGGGAGTATATGCTCCTCTGCCTTCTATAAAATAATAATGCTAAAATAAAGAAGAACAACAAAAACAAGAACAAAATGACGAGTGTACAGAAAATGGATGTAATGATAGTAACAATTAATAACAACAATTATATTAAGACACTGGTTTTGGTCCCAGGTATAATCAACTGCAGATCAAAGCATCTAAAGGCACAACGATTTTTACAACCTGTCATTTTAATTTTTAATTACCCTCAGGACACGCCAAATCTGTCCCTGAAATGCGGGAGGGTGGGGGGGAGGGGAGTCCCCCTGGCCCCTGCCCCTCTGCCCCCTGCTCTGGCCACTAGCACAGGGAGAAGCGGCGGGAGTTGATGTTCATTTTGGTGACGCCGATGAGCCGGAGGGGGGCGGAGAGTCCGAGGCCCGGTGTGACGGGGACGTCGCACAGCAGGTCCGAGAGCTCGTCACGCTCCTCCAGTTCCAAGGTGGCGTCGTTGAGCATCCGGCGGTGCAGGTGGCACGTCTGCTCGATCTTCAGCTTGCTGATGTCGCTGCGCAGCCGCATGAGCTGCCGGGCCAGCTGCTGGTCCTGCGCGCGCATGTCTGCCTGCACGGACGGAGTGGGGGACAGGGCGTGACTGCGCAGGCTATGCAACTCACGCTAGAAAACGCTAAAGATAGTGCAGGATTATTTTCCTGCCGATTTTCTCTAGTTCACGTTCCCTGCTTTCCCGTTTAGGCGTCGATGAATCTTAATGGCGTAATATTATGGCCGACGGGAAACATGGAGCTGTTACCCATGACGAACAACCACAGAAATGTGCTACGAATCCAGGCCTGGGATTCGGGTGGAACAGAGTTGTTGTTTGTTCAGAGGTTTTACCCGGCAGAAGACAGAACTGACAGTCCAGGGAAGGGAGAGATGCAGGTGGTTATAGAGTGATTCTGAATTGATGGTACACAGGGGTGGAAAGTCGAGATCAAGGGAAGAGAAAAGATGGAGGGAGCACTGGAGGAAGAGGCAGCGATGCAGTCACCACAGAAGCCTCCGTCAAGCACACGTGCCAGCTGACCCGCCACGCAAAGCAGTTTGAACGGCGAGATGGGCAAGGCAGTAGGAAAATGTGCCTTTCCTCTGACGTGCTCCCCTTTCACGTGTCTGGCTTTAACGGCCCGTGAATGAAAGCCAAAGACCACGTCAGTGGGTGAACAGGAAGTGGACACGTGTGTGAACGAGGCAGCTAATCAGAGCCTCCCTCTCCTGCACAGATCGTAACCATCACTTTAAGTCTAAAAAAATGCAGAAACTAGACAGCAGATGTATGTGTTTGAGCTGATTCTCTGATTGTGCTGATAGCTTGTGCTGATCCTCTGATTGTACTGATAGCTTGTGCTGATCCTCTGATTGTACTGATAGCTCGTGCTGATTCTTGTTCTATTTTCTGGTGCCATGCAGTTATCACACTTGTATTTGTCAACAGGAAGGCTGCTTGGGAGGGCTTATGGTCACAAATAGAAGTGCAACTACTGTACAGTATGTCTATTAGAAAGCTGCAAGTACTCCTAAAGCAATGGATCTTGAGGACGATAATTGAGCTGTGTTCAATAGCTTCATTAAGTAAACCACCCATGTCAAGTTTACCAGGTATTTCACAATTAAAGGGAAGTTTGTTAATCCTAAAACCCAGGTAACATATAACATGCCTGCCCCATCACCCTTCAGTAAACTCTTACCAGTTCCTTCCTGAGCCATACAAGGGCCTCATCAATGTTGTCAAACCCCTTCAGACTTGCTGGAGGCAGCTGACCCTCCCGGACCAAACTGGCGTTTACGGTGCTTCGTCTGGCTCTCCTAGAAGCTCCCCTCTGCTCCTCTGAGTTGGTCTGACCTGGATCCCGGGCCAGCCAATCCTGGGCATTCCGAGTCTCCAGCTGGACCTTCCACTCCAGATAGGAGGGCCTCCTGGTCTCCAGCCTCAGCTTCTCTGTCAGCGCCTTTAGGCTCCTGAGGTGGTCGTCATGGTGACCAGCAAGTTCTGGTCTACCTGCAGCCTCTGTGTCACACTGGGGTGTTGTAACTGCATCCATGGTTAATTCACCATTTAAAACCTAAAAAAAAGCCAAACCTGGAAAAGTCAAAAGAAATCCACATCATGACCTTTTATGTTTTATTCATTAACATCCAAATAAATGTCTCCTTTTGGAATCATGAACAAGTGCTGACAAAGTTATTTCCACAAAATGAGAATTCTTCTACTCTGCCAAGGCAGATGGAGGTGATGAGGTGGCATACCATGGAAATGTACAGGATATAGAGGTGGAAAGTTCAGGTCCAGAAAGTACAAATCCAGACCAAGATTTTGTTTCAACTAACTAGTTCAGTACTCTGTGACTGCGACTCTTTATACTCAAGTGGTTGGTTGAAACAAAATCTTGGTCTGGATTTGTACTTTCTGGACCTGAACTTTCCACCTCTTCTTTTCCTAATAGTTTCACTGAATCACTGCTACTTCAATTCCTCCATCATCTCCTCTAACTCTGACATGGATGACACAAATACAGTATCCTTAGCCCAGTAGACCTAAAGTCCCCAAACTACGCACTGAACCCTGTGTTGCATAATAGAAGATACTTATCTGTTAAACAGTAACTTCTGCTTTTTCATTCTGGTACAGCAAATGCTTACTGTTTCTACATACAGCAGAGAACACATGCATGCAGTCATTAACCTGTTCTTAATCACTAATACATCAACACTTGCTTCTAAATGAAGCCAAAATGTCCACCATTAGTAAAAAAAACACACACAAGACAAACGACAGAATAAGTATTCTTACAGTTGAGAAAGAGAATACTTCATGATACATCATATTTCGGTATCATATAATTCATCATCGCAGTGGGAACTTCTGCACTTCATAATCAACTGGTTCCCATACCAACAGATGGCATCAAAAGTGTCGACACTCCCGGTACCCATTCAGGGTACACATTTCCAGCTCGTTACTGAACTCACAAAGTCTGGGACAGCAAGATGGCAATCACTCAAACTCCCATTTAACTTCTTGTGAACCATGGAATTAAACATACCACACCTGAGATGAATATCAAATCTGAGAATGCAAAGACTGAACTTGTGGTCTTGGCAAGAGCGGTCTTGCTAACTTGCATTCAAAGAACAAACTTGGGGTGCAATGCGTCATGGGATTGGTTTCGTGCTGCAAGGATGCAACCGATGTATTCTTGATATTTGGAGCAGAATTTACCGGCCTCTGTACTTAGTATTGGAGCTGGCCTTTGGCAGTGGAAGATGACGAAAAACGGATACACAAGAACACAAGTATAGTCAAGACTGAGAATGGACTGGGCCAACAAGCCATTGAGAAAGAAAATGGTAAATGAAACTGATAGCCAAATGAAGTTTCATGAACCATTCGCTATATTTTTTGACCCCACTAGATGGTGCTCTTACTTTGCTTTGGGGCATGCTTTGAGCTCTTTTTTGAACAGAGAGCACCATCTTCATGAACAAATGATTCATGAAGCTTCACTTGGCCATCACTAGTACATGATAAACATTTACATTTATGGAGTACTCCTCAAAACCACCAGGACTTGCCTTGGTGTTGTGTACTGAAGACCAAGTACACAACACCAAGTTCACAGAAAAGTCCAGTGGTACCAGGAAGTAATTACAGGCTCTATGATAGAGCACAGATTTGCTACATGGCCTCTGCCTCAAAGACACAACAGTTTTGAATACCTTCGTTTTTCAGAAGTGCTTCTCAATAAATGAGCTCCATTCTACTGAGCACGATCCATCTCTCCACTCTATTTTCTTGAAAAGATATGGCACACATGCTTTGAAAGACAGCTAAAAAAAGAATCAGCTTCCAATAACAGATAATTACTATGTTCTAAGTGGTTAATTAAATAAAATGCCATTTACTGACATGTATTTGTTGGATTTCTGATACTATGTAGGTGGTATCTTCCATCGTTGGACTCAGCAGAAGTATTCTATAAGCAGGAAGTACTGCATTGTGCATTTTTAACACAGTAGCCAATTCAATCTGCGGCTCAGTGGGCTAAGCCACCGTGCATGTGATCAGGTCACCAGCTCAAGCCCAGCTTGCGTGAAATAATCATGTCTGTGGGCTCTTGAGCAAGACCCTTAACCCCCAGCTCTATGGATATTGCCACTGCAGGTGGCTGCCCTTCACTGCCAAGCTCGCTCTCACCTACATATGTGTCTGTGTGTATCATGAAAAGCAAGATGGGGTAGACGAAAAGAGAATTTTCCCCATGGGGCTGAATAAAAGCATTATTACTAATGAAAGCATCATCAGATCAACGAATGTGAATCTGATCACTCCGTGGTACTTTGCATAGATTTAAACATGCAGGTGACTAATTGAAGTGCATTTTATACCTGAAATTTTGATTTCATTTAACCGTAAACACGCTCTTCAGTCAGTTCCCTTACTGTGATCTATCACAGAGTCATCAAACCGGCCACACAGATGCCAGCCAATACACGCTTCCTGTAATCCTCCTGGCCGCCTTCTCACTATCACACATACTCTCACGGATTCCTAATCAACTTTCGCGCAAGTGTGTGAGGCGCCCTCTCCTGGTCGAGACTTGTGAAGCATAATCTATAAAGATGAGACCAGCATTCTTCCTTTCTACGATTATGCGGTTATTTTAATATATCGTTTGCTGTCTTCCAAGCAGCTCAGAGATTTAGGGGACGAAACCACTGGACAGCCTGAGTGGGAGGTGGTAGGTAATCTGAGATTCTGGTGAATCCAGTACACATCTTTCCAAGCCTTTGATTTCTATAGACATTACAAGCACACAAAGCCCAGCCTTGCAAAGGAAATCCTTCACATTATGTATTCGCATGCAGCTCATGCAGGCCTGTACATTAGAACCATGACAACGAATGATAATGACCTATGTAGTCAGGCTATTTATATAGCAGTTAGCACACACTGATTTAGAAAATGGATTCACACCCCGAAGCCAAAAGAGGCATGCGGTCACTGGACCTTTGAGATAAGAAACCAAGTCAATAAAATATCCCGCTGCATTAAGTATGAGCCGCTGTGGTTTAAAGAGCCAGTATATCACCACAAAAATGACTGACCACACCCTTTGCTCTATAACCCAGTGATCTGAAGCTGGTCCCCATTCTTTACAGGAATACCCTGCTTATTAAAGTGATTTTTTAAGCGAGGGTTCTGAAGCGGCTTGGAGGTGGACATCAGTAGGTGTAAGACGCTCGTCATTCGGTGGTGAGACACCATCTCAGGTAAGCATAGATAGCAGGAAACCCAATGACACTGTACCATGGTAATCAACTCACAGCACACATATAATCTACATGCTGCCAAGTGGAAAATAACCAAAGTCTTCTGACCTTTTCACTCTCGGCCTCTCTTTGCTCTCTTTTGGGATTAATTTCAAGGCAATAACACAGAAATCTCCCGTCATAGAGCCATTTAGCAACACATTACATACTCAATTTTCTCATGATGACTGATGTGCGTTGTTAAGCTACACAAATTGATCTTTGATTGAAAAGCTGTGTTTTAAATGGAAACACATTCATGCAACAACAAACAAGAATAGTCGTTGTTGACTGTATTTGTTGATAGGTCAAATAGTCCTACATGATTAACATGGCTGTAGTTCAGGGGTAACTTCAGGACTACTGTGAACTTACAGCCACTCCTGTGTAACTATAGGTCATTCATCACCGTTTGCTGTCTTCATTTTTCTCACCATCTTCGAGCTTCTTCAGGCTCCTTCGACTTAGAGGTGTAACTTTTCCACATGCTTATTATGATAAAAGCTGAATACAGAGCCACAGCCTGCAAGTACTCAGTTTAAATGAACAAATACTAGAAACTTTTCTAAATTTTCCTTTCTCTTTTTCTGATAAGAGTGGCTCATGATCATAACCTCGGAGTTTTCTGAAATCTTTTTTTTATTATTATTATTTTAAAGAAAAAGAAAAAAAAACACTGGCAAGGCCATAATGAGAAAGCCTGTTAAATTGGTTCAACAGAGCTTAGATGGAGATTAGGTGGATGGAAAACCTCCACAGTATGCCGCCGGTCATGGGTTGAAACCTACCGGCTTATGGTGACACAATAAGCACATTATTGTGCAATATTGTCAATCTGTGGGCATGTTGTAGGCTTATCGTGCATATTATTGTGCGCATTATATGTCGTTTATCTGTACCACTCTTTTTGGAAACTTTTTGGAAAGTATCATCTGCTGAATATAAAAACTATGCGTGATGTCAGTGTACCGTATCAGTGCACGACAATGCTGGAGAAAGCAGGGCAACAATGCAGAAGGCGCAATTCAACCCGTGAGGTCCGAAGCAGGGTAAACGACATGTGATCAGCATCAGCATAAAAAGTCTAGATATCAATATTATAAACCAACAGCCCGGTAGCGAGGTTCAGATTTAAAATAAATAATTAATAATAAAACTTAAATCGGGTTTTCCAGTTCTGCGACACAAGCAACCGGACGCACAAATCAAACGGCTATATCCGTGATCACAGTGTTTCTTTTTATAGGTGAATTATTCTATATTAATTTATATGAAAGCATTTTACAACATAAAACGTCGATATGGCGATCGCATTTCCAAAAAAACTTCATAAAGTTGTTTAGAGGAACGTTATAACTGCGACTGATTGTAACAAAAATCCCCGGACTCACCTGTCAGATTCCAGATGTTGTTATTGCATGCGATTCCACCTTTAAAGTTGCTTTAAAGTGACTCTAAATTGTGCCTTAGGTAGTGGGCAAAGCACCGGCAGCTCCGGCAGTATGAGAGGAGGTCCCGGTGGGGGTTGCTCGGGGCTTTGGTTGCCCGGAGACAGTGAAGTCATCCCCGGCAGGTCCCTCTATTCTGCTCGCTACAATAAAGGGCGAAACTTCTATAGCCAGCAAAGGGAACAGAGAACCGGCGGCGCGCATCCCTCGCGGCCCCGTCCTAAAGCCGTCCGCTTTACATCAACGGGCTGACTGCTAACCCCGGTTACCCGATACAGGTGTTTAGGGGCTGCTGTGATTTGTTACAGCGGTCCTCTGGCTGAGCTGTTTCAGCAATATTAAGGTTATCATTATACACTGCTGAGAAGGCGTCTTGAATGCATCGCCACCATGATGCGGACAGTGGTGGAGGAAGTATACTGAAGCTTAGTACTTAAGTAAAAGTACAAATATCCTGTAAAATATGTACTCAAGTAAAAGTAGAAGTGCTACATCAGCAATCTTACTTAAGTGAAAGTACTAAGTACTTACTTTTAAATTTACTTAAGTAAAAGTACTCACACAATGGTTTGTCAATGTCTGGGGTGTGCCATTTTGTAAAAGAACAGTAGATAGGCTGACTTATGCCTCTACTGGTGTTGTTGCTTGCAATAATTACAAACAACTATACAGTATGTGTGTGTTGGAAGGTTTGGTGTGCAGGACTTGAGCCCTGGTCCTTGGGCTGTGAGGCAGCAGTGCTAACCACTGTGCCATCTGGCCACGCCCACCTCCTATCCTGTCCCCTGTAGGTAACTGATGTAGTTGCTTTCTTTAGGCTCCAGCTCACATTCTCAGTGTTTCATGTTGTTAGCAGCCATGGTACCTGCAGTTTAGACTGGGTAGTCTGTGTGAAGTTAAGCAGGATTTAGTATGGCCAGTGATTGGATGGGAGACTAGTTGGTCTGGGAAGATCCTGGTTCTTTACTGTAAGGTTTTGGTATCTTTTGGAAAAAGGAGGGGTGATGTCCTGACTAAAGTTTGGCCATCAGTTTTCTCAGGCTGTGAGTGAGGGTGTCTGGGACTACCTGACTGCAGGTTCCACACACAGCGGGCTATGGGGGTGGGGAGGCTTGAACCCAGGTCCTTGGGCTGTGAGGCAGCAGTGCTAACCACTGTGCCATCCGGCCACCCACCTCGGGCTGTTCTCTGTAGGCAACTGATGTAGTTGCTTTCTTTTGGCTCCAGCTCACATTCTCAGTGATCAGTGCTTCCAGCTGTCAGCAACCATGGTACCTGCAGTTTGGACTGTGTAGTCTGTGTGAAGCTGAGTAGGATTTGGTCTGGCCAGTGTTTGGATGGGAGACTAGCTCATTTGTTGGTCTGGGAAGATCCTGGTCCTTTACTATAAGGCCTCATTAAGGGTTGTTTGGTATCTTTTGGAAAAAGTAGGGGTGATGTCCTGACTAAAATCTGGCCATCTGTTTTCTCTGTTTTCTTGAGGGTGTCTGGGATTACCAGACTGCGTGTGATGTAACTATTCAACACATCTGTTAAGAGCAGTAAAAGGGAAACACAACAGGCAAGTTAATTAGCAGAATTGCTAATTAACGACTAACGGCATAAATTGTAGAAATGTAGTGGAGTAGAAAGTACAGATAATTGCCACAAAATGTAATGGAGTAAAATAAAAAGTATGCATTATTATTTTTACTAAAGTAAAGTACAGATATGAAAAAATGTACTTAAGTACAGTAATGAAGTATAAATACTTTGTTACATTCCACCACTGGATGTGGACAAACATTCATTGCAGACGTCGACCATCATGTGTTGAAAGGAACTCATAAAGAAAATTACTTCCTAACTTGGCCTTCCTTTTTTTTCTTATTTATTTGCAGACTCAAGGTCCAAACATACCATGCACACATACAAAACACATTACATTCATATACACACAACACTTTGTACCGTTTAAAAGAGATTTAAAAATGCACAGTTGTTTATTCCAACATTTCCAAAAGATAGAGGGATATCGTGTATCACTTTTCATAGGATCAATTAAGGTCGTAATAATTCCATTCCTTGACTCAGTTAGCCTGCACATAAATGTATACATGAGGTTCCTGAGTAAGGCCTGAAATGTCAAGATCAAGGTCAGTCAAGATTCCTTCATTTAAAATTAGCCTACCTTAATTTTAACTGTGATTTGCAAACAGCCAAAGAAATAAATCCTATAGTAGGGGATTTATTTTTCTTAATACTTGAAAATTGTCATCAACACATGATAAAACAATTGCATTGTTTTCAGTAACTTGGTAACCAACCTTGAATTTTGAGCTTTCCACTCCCCTTTCAAACAGTTAACATGATATCATCGCATCCGTATGGTTCTACTGGATTGTGCTTTCAGTATTGTTCTATTGTATGCATATGACTATACATTCATGGTATAATCATATGCATATAGTATATGTTTCTAGTGTTTGAACAGTATTTTATTTTATACTAAGTTACTTCATTCTGATACTATAGTATTCTGTTATGTCCCATGGTATTTATGTCCAACCTGTATTGGTACTATGCTATTTAGTACTCGCCGTATTGCCAGCAAGCAAATATAGTTTTTGTACAAAAAAGTAACTGCATTGTAACCATTGGACTGCGATCATCTGTGTTGTAATGATGGAATCTGAGAATTTCACTTAAGCAATTATGATGCTGCTCTTTATTTTCTACATTTCAAATAAAGACAGAACATGTGTTTGGATAAAAATATTTCCTTCCGTTTCTGCCATCGAAATACTTAAATTGATAAGTGGTTAACTTGTGTGAGGCGTGTGGCTATTAAACCGTTAAAGTGTGTTCTTCACTAAGCCCAAAGAGATACGCTTCATGCATGGTGCATTTAATTTAATTAATTATGTCTAATTTCAGTTCTGTATCTTTACAATGCTATGGTAAGCATTACATAAATACTATTTAAAGTAAGCTTATATTACCATATTATAACATATTTAAAAACATGTTACTACCATGGTGTCACGCCCGGCTCCGTACGATCCTCCTGTGTGCCACGCCCACCTCATTACCTCGTGTTCATACCTGATT
This sequence comes from Hippopotamyrus pictus, assembly GCA_026781145.1. Lineage (NCBI taxonomy): Eukaryota > Metazoa > Chordata > Actinopteri > Osteoglossiformes > Mormyridae > Hippopotamyrus > Hippopotamyrus pictus. Next base: position 14,835,796 of record JAODLC010000043.1, read on the forward strand.
GTGATCACCTGTGTCCTGTTACTTTCTGCCTACCCTGTGTATTTTGTCCGCGTCTGAGTCAGTATTCCCCAGTATTCCGGTCATTGAAGTTTGTCCTGTGCTGCCGTCTCATTCATTAAAACCCCGTATTTTGGATTCCCGTTGCCAGAGTTTGTTTCTCCGCTCCCCGCTCGTGCATCGGATGCAACACATGGTGCCATAGAAAAACTTAATGGATTACCATTCTATTTTAACTGAAAATACATTGTAATGCTACATAGTATACCATTGTACAGTGCATCTGGAAAGTATTCACAGCGCATCACTTTTTCCACATTTTGTTGTTACAGCCTTATTCCAAAATGGATTAAATTCATTTTTCTCCTCAAAATTCTCCACCCCATAATGACAACGTGAAAAAAAGCTAATTTATTAAAAATAAAAAAAAGCTGAGAAATCACATGTTACATAAGTATTCACAGCCTTTGCTCAATACTTTGTTGATGCACCTTTGGCAGCGATTACAGCCTCAGGTCTTTTTGAATATGATGCCACAAGCTTGGTCTCCGATCCTTGGCCAGTTTGACCCATTCCTCTGTGCAGCACCTCTCAAGCTCCATCAGGCTGGATGGGAAGCGTCGGTGCACAGCCATTTTAAGATCTCTCCAGAGATGTTCAATCGGATTCAAGTCTGGGCTCTGGCTGGGCCACACAAGGACATTCACAGCGTTGTCCCGAAGCCTCTTTCGATATCTTGGCTGTGTGCAGCAGGTTTTCATCCAGGATGTCTCTGTACATTGCTGCAGTCATCTTTGACATCCTGACTAATCTCCCAGTTCCTGCCGCTGTAAAACATCCCCACAGCATGATGCTGCCACCACCATGCTTCACTGTAGGGATGGTATTGGCCTGGTGAGGAGCGGTGCCTGGCTTCCTCCAAACGTGACGCCTGGCATTCACACCAAAGAGTTCAATCTTTGTCTCATCAGACCAGAGAATTTTGTTTCTCATGGTCTATTGACAACGCTATTACTATGGTATGATAATACCATAGTTCTTTTTTGTTAGGGTATCCGAATGTGTTGCACAGGTTTTGCATTGCTTCCAAACGAGAAACATATGCAATTAAAGTAGTCAGTAGAAATATATTAAGGAAAAGAATGTACATAAAATGTGATCTCTACCACCATCTATACACGCTTCGTAGCAGTGGTATTTTAATGTAATACATTTGTTGAAATTAATAATTCAGTAGAACCTCAGTCATTCAGTAGGTCCCTTCACCGGAAGCTGGCCTGTAATTCTTCTTTTATACCTCTGTGTTATTTGGAAATGCAGCCCAAGTCTCACTCTGATCCAACAGGAGCACTCCAACAGATGGGATGGTGATCTCTTTTTCAGTCTCTAATTACTTGTGTAGTCCAAAGCGTCATCCTGAAGAGCTTTTGCAACATAATTGCTGCAAATTAAAGTCAGGCAGTCAAAGCTTTGGGGGGTACTTTATTTAGCACCATTTCTTCAGACTTTACAGGAACTGTAGTATTAAATAATGTACAATTATTTAAATAATTGAATAACAATATGTAATACTTCAAGACAGGGCATCTTGTCCAAACTGCCGGACTGTGTGTCACTGAGTCCCAGCAAACATGAGATGCTAACAACTCAGGTCCAAGTTAAAAAACTTTCCAGGTACTCTCTTGCCTTCTAATTCAAATTTCCAGCTTGGAGGCCTGAAAGTTTTGCAAGATATTTACGTAATAACTACTACCATAGGAAAAAATGTGGGTCATTATAATACAAATGTGTTAAAGTCCAAACCATGCTTTTTGCTTGAAAGTAGCTCGGGGAATATAGATGGTTGCGCATGCCTAGTAACATACTGAGGCTTGTGGTTAATTTAATGTTTGTGTGCTTTGAGAGCCGATGATGCAGAGTTCTTTAAGTGATGAAAGCTGAAGAAACATGACATCTAGTGGCCATATTGAGTAAATGCTGGCAACGTTTTTTTTTTTTAATCTAACGGAAATTTCTCTCAGCCCCCTGATATCATCTGCGAACAAGCCTTTTCTAAGGCTTATGGTTTGTATGCCGTGATCGACTGGGATCCCATCCAGGGTACCCCCTGCCTCGTGCCTGTATTTACCACGTACTAAATGAATTGATCAATGAATCTTTATAATTTATTTCCTGTGCACATTGCTAGATTTCATAAAAAATTATACACAGTAAGGTCAATACAGCAATTTAAATTAGCTATTCAATACTATAGTCCATCCATCCATCCATCCATCCATCCATCCATTTATCTTCTAATTGCTCATCCTGGACCGGGTTGTGAAGTAACAGCATAGCTGGATAGTTGTAACAACTGAACAAACCCAATAATATTTAAAAACACGTCAGCGTACGTCTTTATGTAAAATTATTATTGCAATTTCTCTACAAAAGCTACCAAAATGAAAGAGCTTTCAGAATGATCATGCCATTGGTTCAGTGAGACAACCTGACAAAATGAATAGAATCAGTTCTCCGTTTGTCAGCCCTAAGTCCCAAGTTGTGGGATTGGCAGCAGTTACAGCCTTTTTGCCATGTGACGTTGACCAAGCCAATATTACAGTAACATCTATCATTGTAAACTTCCCATTTTAAAATTCCTGTGAATTCATGTTTCAGAGGAAGCCATTGCACATTTGGAAGACCAAAAGGTAGGTGAAAAAGTAAATCTTGGTTTTATTAACATGCCAGCAGATTTGATATTAGCAATAGCATTTGTAGCAAGCACTGTTTGCAAAAGTAGACATCACTAGTCAAAGGTCCCTGATTTTGTTAATATAACTTTTACTTCAGTGGTATATCTGTTTTTCATGCAGGATGAGCTTAATGAAGTTGTACACACATGGAACTCGCACAGAATTAGGCCAAGAACAAGTGATGAACTTGGCCAGTTCTGGCCATTTCTGATGTACTCTTCCAGAGTTGCACAGTGCAGAGGATAGACTGAAACCCATTGACATGGAGGAGGTGAATTTGTGCAAAGGAGAGTGCATCTCTAAAGGCCAGTTTCCTTGTGATGAAACGGTTTTTGAACTGTGCTGTGTGCCGATGGAGGAGAATGGATGGGATGTTCTAAGAGATCCATTTGCTGCAGCTGATCTTGTTAAACGAAGAAATACTGAAAAACATGTGACAAAGATAAAGACCAGGAACAATAATCAAATCCCAGAAGGTCTAAAAAGTGGCGATGTGTAGCCTGTTTTGGAAGCAATATTTAAGTTTCTGTACATATTTGAAGTATTTGTCTTTCACACATCTCTGACACGCCCCAAAGTAGGGAAAGTTGCTGTTCGGCTAGGTGTTTTTCATTTAGTACGGATTCAAATGATTGAACTTCTAAAAACAACCTGAGACCACCGTATATGCATGATTTTTAAATGCAATGTGACCTACAATACACACACACACACACACACACACACACACACACACACACATATATA
>JAODLC010000043.1:14839374-14871299 GCA_026781145.1 Hippopotamyrus pictus
ACACACATATATATATATATATATATATATATATATATATATATATTTGTGTGTGTATGTGTGTGTGTGTGTGTGTATCTAGTAAATGATTACAAATAGTCATTGTAAAGTCAACCTTTTATTGGAACTGCAACACAAAGTTTTTTGAAGCTCAATCAAATCATTTTAAAGCAGTTTCAGTCTAACATTTCCTGTAATGCTTCCTCTGAAGCTCCACGAATTTGCTGGAATGCTGCAGTTCTGTCATTTTACACCAACACAGACATCTCCACTTCCACTTTTGTATTGCATGTGACCTGAGCTCTACAGCCAGTCTCTGAATGTAACGGCAGGATTCTGACTTTTTTCTCAGAATTCTGACTTTAATGTCAGAATTCTGACTTTAATGTCAGAATTCTGAGTTTAGAAAAAAAAGTCAGAATTCTGACATTACAGTCAGAATTCAAATAATATTTTCATTTTCCGTACCTCTTCCGTATTATTCAGCTTGTTAGTTATGTGAACCAAAAATTGATGGGCAGAACCATATTCCCCAATTCTATTTCGAGCTTCGAAAAATGTGCAACTTTACAGCACGTGCTGATTGACAGGTCGCAATGGGCGTAGACTGGCGGAGGGGGCGGGACTTCCGCTTTACCCTGCTGCTCCCAGCGGCCGTTTGTTTACCTGGCTCAACTTGTTATGATAAGCAGGTAGGAATTATCATTTTTAAATGACCGTATTGTTTATTTGGTTGCTTTATTGCTTATTATTATCCAAAGATGACTACTATGCAGCGTACATAAAACTCACTGGCCGTATGCTAAAACGAAGGTCACGATAATACCTTATATATAATGTAATATGGTGTAAAATTATAACTAATGTTATCCAAGAAACTGGCTAGCTTCGTTTACCATCCTCATTAATTTATCATATTGCTGCCACATAAATGTTTGTTTGTGGTAGTATATGTTTTATGTTGAAGCTTAATGCCCGCAAGCTATTTTACGGCAAGTAGCATATCTAGCTAGCTGCAACTGTAACTGAACAAATGTCTTTATTTCTGCTGGATCAATAACGCACCTGTGCATAATTTCTCCATTTTAAAATTAAAAAAGCTAAATGAAGTTTGTACTCACTCCGGGACTGTTTAACAGCCAATGCATATTAACAGATGAACCGTGCACGTAGCTGGCTATATCAGTGCTATGCACGTTTGGTTCCGTTTCACCTAAAATGGAATACAGTATATATGCGATTGTCAATGTACAATGAAACTCTGTGTGCTTTCCCCACTTCTGCTACGTTTTATATATATAACAATAATCACATTATTTATTATTATTATTATTATTATTATTATTATTATTATTAATAATAATAATAATAATAATGATAATGATAATAATAATAATAATAAATAATGATAACAATATAGATGTTTATATATAGCTGAACATTAAACTAAAGTACGGTAGTGCAATTATATAATCGATTTATCAGTGTTAAACGTAACTGTAATGAGCAATGTCAAGCACTGTGTTTAAAGTGCCTGAAATGTTTGACTGAAATACAGGAATAAACGGGAGGATTTGCTCTTACAGCAAGCCACGATGGGCGGCTGTTTCACACAGTTGGGTGCCTTGGTGAGTGCCGTGGCTCTTCTCCTGCTGCCTGGCTGTAGCCCAGAAGAGCTAAGCAAGCTGCTTTTGGTGTCTTTCGATGGCTTTCGCTGGGACTACCTCCACAGGGTGCCCACACCCAATTTCGACGCCCTGATCAAGGATGGTGTTCAGGTGGAGCGAGTGGAGAATGTGTATATAACAAAGACCTACCCAAACCACTACTCCATGGTTACCGGCCTTTATGCAGAGAGCCATGGCATTGTAGCCAATGAAATGTATGATCCTGACCTCAATCTGACCTTCTCCATGGACAAGATGGAAATATATGATTCCAGGTGGTGGGATGAGGCAGTGCCCCTTTGGGTAACCAATCAGATAGCAGGACATAGAAGTGGAGCTGTGATGTGGCCAGGATCTGACGTCAAAATCCATGGGACCTACCCAACGTACTACCTGATGTACAACGCATCAATGCCATTTCAGGCAAGGGTCCAGAGGCTAATTGATTGGTTTAAGAATGAGGAAGCAATCAATTTTGGTGTCCTTTACTGGGAGGAACCCGATGAGAGTGGCCATGTGCTTGGGCCAGACAGTCCTCATATGGAAGGGGTGATAAAAGACATTGATAACAAACTTGGTGTTTTAGTGGAGAAGCTGAGGGAGGCGGAGATGTTTGACCAGCTGAACCTCATCATTACGAGTGATCATGGAATGACAGAATTATCGACAGAGAGGATTATTGCACTTGATGATTATATAGATGGAGACTTGTACAGCTGGATTGATAAGAGTCCTGTAGTTGGCATTTTGCCCAAGGAAGGTACGTCTCTTTATTTAGGCTTGTGTGCTCTGTATTAGTTTGCTTTTTTCCAGTTGTATACTTGTAATTTATTTCTGTCTCAAACTAATGTTTTTGTAATTTGAACTTTAGCGTAATGATTTAAGAATTAGATTTCATTTGGATAAAACAATGTGTCTATTCAATCCCACAGAGCCTGTATTGTAATTTGTGTTCACAGGCAAATTTGATGAAGTCTACAGCACCCTTGTCAATGTGAGCTCTAACATGGTTGTGTACAAGAAAGACGACATTCTAGATCGTTTTGGCTATAAGCATAATGACAGGATAATGCCCATAATTATAGAGGCTAAGGAAGGGTGGACAGTCGTGCAAAACAAAAATGGATCATTTATGGGTAAGTCTTATAGTTACAGTTTTACAAAAATCTTTGTGTTAAAGGAATATGCTGTTTTCTATCTTCCTTTGTTTGGTATTGTATGTCGGTATTGTCTTATGGGTTAATCAGAACAAGGATGAATCACCAGTAATAACCTTTGATTGTCATTCACCACACTCTTCTTTGCTTTCCCTTTTTGCAGCAGGGAACCACGGTTATGACAACACGTTGCTAAGTATGCAGCCAATATTCGTGGCCCACGGCCCTGCCTTCCGTCAGGGGTATGCTAAAAGGTCCATGCGCTCTGTGGATCTTTATCCACTAATGTGCTCTATCCTCGGGATCCAACCTTCTCCCAACAATGGCTCCCTGGACAACGTGGAAGACCTGCTGAAGCAGACGCAGCCTTCACAACCAACTCCCCAGGTTCGGCAGGTCAGGGAGCCTGCCTACGCTTGGATCCTGGGCTCCTTACTTGGTATTACACTAGTTGTGGGCTTCCTTATAATTTTTGTTAAGCAGGTAACTCTACGGCAGCTTCCCATAGTCCCGTACACGAGCCTTCGTATTACAGAGCCTTTGCTTCAGGAAGAACTGCAGATCGAGTAGACATGCTTAGTGTAACTGACATTCTCTGTTCTTATTCCTCATGTTTTGGTTTCGTATTGTGGAATGAGAGGCCAAAATGTAACATTGCTTGTCTAGTTCTTAGCTGGTTAAAAAGTTTCACTGGGGAAATTGCATTCTGGAGTTACAATGTCTTGACAGGATTTTTGGCATTAAGTAGCTGCGAAGAGCCTTCATCACTTGGACTAGCTACTCTATAGCTGAATACGAGGTCTCACTGAGATATGCTGTTTGGAAAAACACTGCATTGAGCTGAGGATAAATCTTAGCACTGATACTTACCTTCAAGGCTCCTTTACCTGACTGAGAACATCCCATAAATTGCCTCTGTCACACCCCAAGGTAAAGCTTGCGAGCTTCTCAGGGCACCATACCTTAAAGGGCACCGTACCTTCTGGACAATAAATCTGGATTTTTGTTCAAACTGCAAAGAAAAATCATATTATGAGACCAGGAGACGAAAAAGTGAAAAAGACAGTGAGATAAGAGATGAACGATGAATGTGAACCTGACATTGACAGATTTACAAGCTTGATTGAAATATGAAGGTTCAGATGTGTCAGAAGCTGTTGGCTAATTTTAGTTACTTTTATTGTGAAATACTAATACTTATAAGCCACTAGATGACGAATGAGGTGAATGATCCCCATCTGCCTTGTTGTGGATAGCCACTCACATAAGTGCACGTAGGAGAGGTGGGTAGTCTGGACATAACATGTAGCAAGAATTCCTTTATATGTAATGCATACAGTCAAGGTCTGGTGGGCCTTCAGACTGGGATTTTGTTAAGATTGGGTGGTATCTGTCTTTTCCATATCATCATATCTTTCAGACACTGTGCTGCAGTAGAGGGTATTTTAACAGCATACTCAAAAGCAACGCAATTTCGGTACATGACAAGTCGTGGCAAAAGATTTCTTGGGTCCCCATGAAAAAATCTGACCCCCACACTCCATGAATTCCGCCAACCAAGATTTGTAGTATACTGTGCTGTACCATATTATCACAATACCACTCCAACTGAAATTCAGTGCCAAGCGGACACTTGGTAATCACTATGCTAAATGAAATTAGCAACAGAAGGTGACGCCTTGTGTCATGCTATGAGAAGTTGTGCCCTAAGGTGCCATTTAAGATGTATAACAATGTATTTGTGTCGCACCTTTTTATAAGGTAGATCTCAGATTTGCATAGTCTAATATCACACAATTTTAGAAGGAATATAAAAAAATAAATGATTGATATAAATAGGTTTTTCATCTTGAAATTAGCGGGCTGGTACTATAGTTCCCATCCTGATTTAAATGTTTTGGGTGGCCAGTCAGGACTGCTCTGACTTTACATGGTGCAAAGCGGATGTAATACGTTTGACACTTACAAAATTAATTTGAATAGCAGTGAACTGCTTATCATTAATGTGAAAACAAGAACACTGATTAAGCAATGTAAACAGTAGAAGAAATCCTCAACATTTAATTATAATTATTCTTACCCCTAAAACATACATGGAATATTTTAGGATTAAAGAAACAAAAATGTCTTTCTGATATCGTCTATATGTGTCTCTAAATTCCTTCTGTTTTTGATAAAAGATATGCATTTGGCAGGGCTAATGTGAAACTGATTTGCTGGATCCAAACTGTCCTCTGATGGATGCAGTGATAACAAACATTGATAACTCTTTGTTGATTTTGCGTGTCTGTAACCTGTTTTTTTGGTGTTGTTGTAATGACTTTTGTTTGCACTAAAAGCTAGCTGGGAGTAAATGTGTTGTGCTGAAATGAAATTCTGAAAACATACAAATGTGAATGTTTAAAAGAGCAATGGGCAGCTGCTTGCACACATTGTGATGACTAAAATGCACTGTCAACCTTCCTTTACCAAACATCCCTGAGCACTTTGAACAACAGCCACACGCCATCATCACCTTGGGGAACACACTGAGACATACTTTTTATGCACCAGAATTTCAAATTAATATATTTTTATTCTGATTTGTTAATGGCTGCTGCAGGACTTTTAAAAGTTTCCTCTTTTGGGGAAAATTCGGCATATAGTCCATATCAAGTAAATTAGCAAAGCAACAATACAAATTCCTGCCATATATTTAATTTACAGGTATTGGTTATACTGAAAATGCCAACATGCTTATTTTGGAATGTATATGAGCAATTTTTGGCTAATTATTTCTCAGGTTGACAAGTACCAGATGTCCTTCTTTATTGATATCTAAATTATGACTAATTGGTATCTCATGGAAACATTCTGGAAAAAAAAACAAACACTATGTGCACAAATTAGTCCTAGAAGGGAAGAGTTTATTTGTGGACGAGAGAAAAGTAAGATCTGAAAGGTGCACCATGTAGCTTGTCGTGATGTCATCAGCCACACAACCTGACAGGAAGTTGGCGTGTTGGCCCATGTTTCATGTGTGTTAAGTACTTATCGCTGGATTGTAGCAGGGTTTCATTTTTAACTGACCTATGCGATCACTGACCAGTAGTGACAAAGAGGTACATTCCCTGTCTAAAGGCAGTTTCCATTTTTTTTTTTAGGAATTTTCTGACACAGTAAATCACAATCGTCTTTGTGATTGACTGAGTTGTAGTTCAGGTGGAGCTGTATGCACCTGTTATTGTACACCAAAAACCATTGGAATGTAATCAAACGTTTTTTTGTTGAGTGATAAAACAGTGTTATATGTTGTCCTCTGAAATAACGCATGATTAATCTGCACTTAAGAAATTGCCCTAAATTTCACTATACAGGTAATGAATCATTTTATTTCCACTGTGGTTCTCTTCTCACATGGAAAATTGGTTCTGACTTTTCTCTTTTTGGAAAAGTGTATACCGATACGTTTGTTCTAGTTACTAAATAAACCTGTTTAAATGTACCCTGATCTTATCTTTTCTGTATCCAAGTAGGATTATACATATACATACGAAACGTAAAAATGCACCCTTGCTTTTACTTTAAACAATACCAAATCCCTTTATTTTGCAGGTCTTGGACATGTGATCAGGCATGCTTGCATTACAAGTCTGGCAAATGCTTTTTGTTTTTTACAGCAGGTATAGTTTTCCATTTTGCCAAAACGTGTCATATTCTGTTTTTTAAACTCAGTGAAACGGAGAGCTGGGGGCTGTCATTTAAATACAGCAACTTTCTCAACTGGCAAACCCTGAAAACAAAGATGACAGTGTTAATTCCCAAAAGATCCACAAACCAAAACCTGATTTTGGAAGGAAAAAAAAAATAGAAAAACCTAGAAAAAATAAACATCTTTACACCTGAAACGTTAACAGTATCACACAGCGGGTTTCAGAAAACAACAAATAAATATTTCCATTTCTTCCATCTTTCATAAATCATATAATCATCAAGGTTTTTAACAGACAAATACAGTGCCAAAAGACGGTGTAATGCAGGGTTTCTCAAACCAGTCCTTGGCTTATCCTTTCCCTCTGCCAGGGAGTTGGGATAGAGCAAAAACGTGGATGGTCGGGGGGGGGGGGGGTGGTTCTGGGGACTGATCTGAGAAACGCCGGGAGCTCAGGGGACTGGGGTCTCCCAGCAGACAGGTGCATCTCCCACAAAGTGCTGAATTTTGACCTGTAAGCCACGTCACGGTAGCAACAGTGAGCATAAATAATAGCATCCACCTCATTGCTGACTCCAGCTACAATAGATGTATACAAGAAAATAAAACATACAAAAAATAGCACTCTCATCCACTTTCACTGAAAAAAGAAAAACGGCAAATCCCTTTCATTTTCAAGTCACTCAAAACTAAAATACTAAAATAAACTGTACCGACTGGAGTCAACCAGATTAGGAAACCTGATGAAGATTATAAGAACTAGACATCTCCAGTGTCCTTGAATACTAATCAGTGTGCCCTTTGCTGAATTTATGTATTTGCAAGTTATAAGTAGTCATTGGTTTTAGATACATAAACATCAACGGCTACAGGTTTGGCCCAATCGCGCAAGATAAACTAGTCATTCAAAAAGTGCCTTTTGTGTTTTACAATCAAATCATTTTTGTAATGAGACAAGGGAAGCTATTGTTTTCAGCATAAAAATATAAGACACTACCTCTTCCTATTCTTTATGTCACATAAATTTAGCTTTGAGTGCAAAAAAAGACAACCAAGATCTGACAAAATTCCCTTTAAGAACGTTCCACCATTTTTAGAGCGATATTCCGCGATTAAGTGGCTCCGTTGCATAGTGGCAGTGCTTCTCAATTAGGTACAATGCGGGAGCAGAAACGTCACCGGTCTCGGGCTCCCGGGGACCGGGTCAGGGAACACTGGCATGAATGGCTAAAGATGCAGCCATTCGGGAATCCCTACTAAAGCAAGGAAGCGGAGATGACAGCAGCTCACAGACAAAAGCGGAAGCGGCCGAACACAATGAATATTTATGAGGAACACACAACCAGAACAGCATCGTCTAGGAATTATGAATTCAGTGTATCATTACAAAGCGAGCACTGCTGTACTTTAAAGAAAGTTGTTAATGGAACCATATTCCACACACAAAGTATATTCAAGTAATTCCAGATATCTCCTATTCCTCAGTGTAGCTATATAAGGCACTCAGGCTAACTGCTAAGTACATTTCATATTTACTTTTTATTTACACTGCTAAATCTACAGTGAAAAGTGACATTCCCCTTAAAAAACAAACACACGCACACACACGCCTGCAATCATACCTAAGCTTCCTGAAATGAAATCAGGAAAAACCACTTACAATGTCAGTAGGGCTAGATCAAATCGTCATCTACATGCCATACTATTATGCACCAGCAAGGTCACTACTTGCTGTTACATACGGATACTCTCGCCAAGGTGCTAAAGATGTCCCTGCCAATATTCTTTTGAACATGGTGCAATAACTGTATAATATTGTAATCTTATTATCAGACGCCAATTATCTCCAAAGGAGCTTGCACTCTGAATTTTGGGTAGGTGGCGTAAAGAAAATTATATCCAAATGTATCACCAGCGAAGTTTGAGTCTACACATTGACAATTCTACCAGTACACTTCAGAAACAGGAGTTGTCAAGTGAAGGTGCTTGCAGCTATTCTTATATGTTCGACAAACAAACAACAGTTTCTGCTCTGTTCTTAAACCCCTGATTTGTTTAAACCTTCTGAGTATCCATGGTGACCTAAACCAGGACATCAGATTCAAAGCCTGGAACCAGTTAAAACCCTAGTCAATCAAAGGGTCATCGTCGTCGTCCTCCTGAAGCTCGAGGCGGGCGAAGGGCCGCGATGAATTTGGCACCCGGTTCCTTATGAAGATGAAGAGGCAGGTGACAGTGGTGAGCACCATGAGGGAACCAATGACAATCCCGATGACGGTGGCGAGGTCGAGGCAGCTCTCGCTAGCTAGGAGGCAGCGGGTGTTGGAGAAACTGCCATTGTTGGGCTTCTCAGATATTCCCAAAAGGTGGCACATTAAGGGGTATATGTCCACACTGTTAAAATGGGGCAGCCGGTAGCCCTTGCGAAAGGCAGGGCCGTGTGCTGCCAAGAAGGGGTGCATGCTGGGAAGGGAATTGTCGTAGCCGTGATCACCCACTGCAAGTGAAGATGAGAAAGGATAATTAAGAACTGGATCAAATGTCTATGCCTTGTACACACGACGACTACACATACACACTAAAGGGCAAAAAAAATAATCACTTTATATGAAAACCATCAAAATGTTCTTACAACGTATGCGTTTCTCATTCTGGACGATTGTCCAGCCTTCATCTGCAACCAGGATGATTGGCTGAATCCTCACGTTGTTCTTGTAATGCAGCCTATCAGGAATGTCTGTCTTCATGTAGGCTTTCATGTGCGAGTGACACTTGCTCAGAGAGTTAAACACAAAAGTGTCATCTGGAAACAACACAGGAGCACAGTGACATTTTACCCGCCTCAAAAGTAACAACCATGTCATATGTAGTCTAAAGTTCTTCTTCCGTAAGGGCATCTGGTTGCATGTACACACTAAGGATTTCAAAGCCTTCTGTATATCTATTTTTGGTTAAAAGTTAAAAATATTCACTGTACTTCTCACAGATTAACCTTGTACACCTCTTTGGATAAAAGCAACTGCCAAATAAATTTAACTTGTGGGTAATTCAAAGAAGTGACTGTCTCTGTACTCACTTGTACGAGGTAAAACAGCCGCGACCGGGGTCTCATCCACTAAGGTGTATGCGCTGGCATTCAGACACTTGTCCAGCTGTATCAGTCGATCTGGAGAGCACTGGGTCATGCCGTGGTCACTGGTCACTATGACGTTGATTTTGTCCCAGAGACCCTTGCTTTTCAGCTGCTGCATCAGGAAGCCGATGTTGTCGTCCACCTCCTTGAGGACCTTCGTCATCTCCGTGACGTTGTCCGGGCCGTAGGTATGGCCGGCGTTGTCTGGCTCCTCCCAGTACAGAACGGCGAACCTAACAGCTTCATCTCTGACCAGCCAATCAGTGAGATTAACCACACGATCCCGAAAGCTCACTTTGGAGTTATACTTCATGAAGTACGTGGGCGTCTTGTTTTGGATGGGGACGTCAGAGCCCGGCCACATGGCGGCTGCCGTCTTGTACCCGGAATTCTGCACGGACACCCAGATGGGGGTGGCCTCGTTCCACCAGACGGCATCGATGCTGTGGTTATGGACAGAGAACGTTCTATTCATCACGGGGTCGTACATGGTACTGGCCAGGATTCCATGGCTTTCCGCATAGAGCCCCGTTACGAGGCTGTAATGGTTCGGGAAGGTTTTGGTGATGAAGACGTTGGTGAGGTGATCCACAAGTACGCCGTCAGAGTGAAACTCCCGCAGGTTAGGGAGCGGATACTTTTCCAGATAATCCGCTCGGAAACCATCGAACGAGACAAGAAGCAAGGGTGAAATTGCAGCTGATGCATTCCCGGCATGCGACTCATTTCCAGCCTGAGTGATAGTGACCATGCTCGACCACGCAGCAAATGCAAACACCAGACCAGAGGGCGCCATCTTGGAACTGTGTGCTCCCCGCTTCTAAGTCACTTTGAAAAGGCTTTACAAAAAAAAAAAACAGTAAAATGTAAAACGGGTTTAAAACAAACAGCATGAAAAACACTGCATTTGAGACGCTTATATCAGGCCTCCAATTCCAGTAGAACTACTTCCCATGTGGTACTAATCTGTAGAATCAAAATAATATGATATAGGTATATAGCTAGTACATTTCTTTTTTCCTATGTAATAGTAATCTACAGAATCAAAACAAGACTGATGATGGCTATTGGACAGATTTCACATTTAGCTTAAGTTACCCCGCTAACTGGGAAAGCCTGCTTTGTGGAATACCCTCCTGGGGCCTGTACTACGAAGGGCGGTTACTGGCTTTTCGGGGTAACTTGTTGGATTCAAGGTAGTCTGGGCAAATTGTAAGTGAACGAATATTAAGTCCATTTAAACTGTGGTACCTTAAATCCGACAAGTTACCCTGATAAGCCAGTAACCCCGCTTCGTAGTACAGGCCACTGGATGTCTTGCTTACCCTGATAACTTGTCAGATTTAAGGTAGTCTGGGCTAAATGTAAGTGAACGAAGATTAAGTCCATTAATATAATCCGGGGTTCCTTGAACCTGACAAGTTATCTGGCTAAGCAAGAAATCCAGCTTTGTGATAGGGGCCCCAAGAGGGTGTTCCATGAAGCAGATTTCTGTTACCGGGGTTAACTTAGAAGTCATGACTGTCCAATAGGAATGATCCTTACATAAACTGTTAACTTAGCTAACTGAGAAATCCTGCTCTGTAGAGCACCTCCCAGTTCTAGTAGCTATTTTTTTGCCATTTAAACTGAAAATTGAACCTTTTGCATTCATCTAAACTGCTTTCATCCATTCAAAGCTCCGCCTATTCATGGGAATATGCACAGGTAACAGGCCGAGGAACAGACACAAGGAGGAGAAAGGTACACTTTGTCATGGCATGTTTCTTGCTTTTTCAAACAATCTTTTTTTCCCCCCTGAAACAAACTATGCGACCCAGGATGTGTCAAGTTGATGTGTTTAAAAAATAGGGAAGAGGAACAACCTCAACGCAGGGAAAACGAAAATGGCAGGGGCGCAAACACCACTCAGATTTCACATTCACACAAATGATCCTTTCAACTTGGCGCTTTCTTCATTTAAAACTTAAAACTCTTTGGTTTCATTAAAATAGCTTCTATGATAATACCCTAATAAGCTTTCACACCTTCCACACCTGTTTGAGCTTTTTGTAACTTGCGAGTATAGGCCTGTTTGCTTTTGGTACAAGAACCCTACTCATAGTTGAACGAAAACCAAGACGATAAGCAACGTTACCATTCTGCTATTTAACCGAATTATTTATGAGAATTTACATCTCTGTATAAACGTTCAATTCAAAAAGCTCAACATGGCAGATAATCTTAAGATTATTAAAATACCCACAGGCTTCTAAAATGATTGCCGAATGCCAGGAACCCACCTATACCTGCAGGTTATTTTAAATCTTAAATTAAGGCCCCCGCTTTGTGGTCCCGCAGGGAGAGATGCTGCGCTCTACCGTCCGACACAGAAAGGTCACTTTTAATTTAGCCTAGGACGTCGTGTTTGGGCTACTTTAAGGAAATTAACATCATCGCATATGCCCTTAAATCTACTCAAATGAAAGAGAATTTCCGTGAAATATTAAATATAAAGCAATCACCCGGGCCTTAGGTAACTAAATTTTGTACCAGTGGGTTTTCATGCGGAAGCGGGTGGTTGTTTGCGCAGAATATTCCGCTATTGTTGTTTTTTATTATATCGAAATCGGGCTTTTCCGGGACTGTGCCCAGAATCAGTTCATAGTTATGTAATTTATCATAACCGTACCTTTTAATGACGAACCTTTTGGTATAAAAACAAAAGCTCTCACTCTGTAACACATTTTAAGAGTACTGTTAATAAATTACATACAATGGAACATTTTATTTACGCAAGAAAATGCGTGATAAAATAAAGCGTATCATATTATCTAGCTAGGTTAGTTAGGATAAAGCAGGTTTGCGGAAACGACAGGCGATCGCATAAGGTTTTGCAACGATTGAGTCTGTGCTGTTAAATATAGATCAGCTGTAACCGGAGCGGGCCGACGCTCAGCATTATATATTATGTAAAAACACTCTCTGCATTCTCTGTACAGGCCTACACATAATAAATTCCACATGCTCCCCACACCCGATTAACTTAAACCTTACCGTATCCGAAACTTCCTCAAAATAGCTTTTCTTTTTCTGCCTTTTTTCTGACGTTCGTAACGGACAAGCCGGTCAGCCTATTGCAGAAGGTGGGCCGACGGAGGCCGGCCGTCCAGGGGCGGACCAGGAGTCGTATGGTCGCCCGTCAGCGCGACGCTGCGCTGCTTCCTGTTTCGTTTTGTGGGAAACGTGAAGTGCTGCGGGGAATCGACTGTATCTGACTCAGATCTTACCAAGGGAAAACGCAGGTGTAATAAGCAGTAATGTTGCACGGGTGTTAGTCTCTGGCTTGACGTATGTATACTGAGCTATAATAGCCTACTACAAGAATGCATATTAATAATGTAAGCTACATTAAACATGATACGGCCAGACTACCTTATCTCCCTCATCGTTTATGATCTGCCAGTCTATACTAAATTAGAAATATAGTCCTTGAGTCAGTTTGAACCTATTTCCATTTAGCTTAGACCAGCCTAATTTTAAAATACTTTTAGACTGGTCCCATTTTTATCCTGCCCATGTCACATAAAATACCTGCAAGTATTTAAATGGTAATGGAATTTTGTAGAATTACCCAGAACATTTACTGGTTGATCAGGGCCTTTAATATGATCAGACACACTTTTCTGATACCTTTGGGTTTACCTTTTGCGACACATTAACCACACCACATGTGGTCAGGAACTGGCAGGAGGCTTACAAGGAAGCAGCTCTCACATGGAGGTTGCTGGTTCAAGAAGGGTCTTCCTGTTGCACCTTTTGCAGAATAATGAAGCTTACAAATGCCTTTGGCTAAGAGTGTGCTAGTGGTGACCAAATGTCCGCACAATGTAATAAACACCTGTTTTGACCACCTTTTCCCCAATGGAATGAATGGAGAGTCCCCACAAAGATATGAATGCAAACGTGTGTGTGTGTGTGATGTAATTTTCACACTGTGGGGATGAAATGTCCCCACAGTCTGATAAAAACCTTTTATTTTGACCATATAGGGACATTTATCTGGACATCTGTGACTGCAGTCAAAAAAATAAAAATGCCAAAAGTCTTGTATTTTGTTTGGTTACTTATGGTTAAGGTTAGGACTGGGTATTGGTTAAGGGTATTACATTTGAGATTAAGGTATTGGCTATAGAAATGGACGGTCTGACAAAGATACAGATA
This sequence comes from Hippopotamyrus pictus, assembly GCA_026781145.1. NCBI lineage: Eukaryota > Metazoa > Chordata > Actinopteri > Osteoglossiformes > Mormyridae > Hippopotamyrus > Hippopotamyrus pictus. Next base: position 14,853,226 of record JAODLC010000043.1, read on the forward strand.
TCTAATGTGCACGTCTGTGTGTGTGTGTCTGTGTGTGTATGTGAGTCTGTGTGTTGTGCATGAGTGAAATTTCACCCCCTCCTGGTCAGGTGAAAATGCTGTTTGTACATATTAAGTTCAATAAATATAAATTAAACTGTAAAGTTATATTTGACAGTATTGACTTGTGCAACCTTGTACTTCCTGGGTGAGACACTTATAGAGTCGCCTAAGTGTGAGTAGACAGGCTGGGATGAACTAGTGTCCCGTGCAGGATGTATTTGGCTGCTCGGGGTAGAATCCAGGTTCCTTCCGATATCATACGTACAAGATAAGCTGTTGGAAATAGACTGATGCTTTATTTCAGTAACTAAACCTGTGCGTGGGGCCGGCGCATTGCAGTGACACTGCATTTAGAATGCGTGTTGGCATGTCCAACCACTGTCGGCATGAATACGGTAGGCGGTAGTTCTGCTCAGGCCCTGGCAGATCAGTAGAAGATGGCCGTTTCGGCATCAGCAGAAGAACGCAAAGTGGGCATCTGATCATGGAAAGGGACAGCAGTGGAGTGTGGGCTCAGACATCAGGAACCAGGTAGGCTTTCTTCTGGGCTGAGAGGAACAATAGAGGGACAATGGAACCCGTTCTTATTTAGGCCTTCCTGGTAAATGTGTAAAAGTGAATGAAAGGACTTAGTCCCTACCCCCGATGCCCCCTCCCCTGCCCTCCCCTTCCTTACAGTGTGCTACGCTAGTATCGCTTTCAAATAAAAGTGCTGCATAAGGTCTTTGCGAGTTACTTTTTCTTAGAATATACTTTCTATCTCAGCCCTTGGAAACTATTGCATTTGACTCACCGAACCTTATCAACGTGCACAGATTACTCGAGGGGAGGGGCATGGCCACCCGGAACATTTTTTCCGATCGGGGCGGTATCTACCTCGATGATTCGTCGGTTTTCGAAAACGGACATGTGGATCAATGGGGGAGGGCACTTTTAACTTTTATTCTTTTATTCGTTACGGCGATAGGGCCAGGTGTTCAGGCACCTCCAGCCGGCCACCCCTCTGCACGTGCGTGTGCCTTATCATAACATCAATCGCGCGGAATTGTGAATTGGCCATGACCAACAGCCTGCACTCTAACAGCTAATTTATACTTTGTTCTTGCACCTTGCCGTGGTGCCTTTAATTCTACTCTCTAATCGCTCACCAGGGGATCCCGACCTTCTGCTCCTAGTGAGAAAGTCTGTACTTCCATTCCTATTGTTCTTCATCTGATCTCCAATACTTAGACTTGGCACTTTCACCCAACCGCCCCTGGTCAGTCGCAATAATCTCACGAAGTATTTGTTAATTCAGCATCATTTGCATCCGTCTCGCTGCGTTATGATTTAATTTAGTTCGGATTACCGTAACACAGTTGTTTCGAATCTGAACATTTAGGAATACTGAAGAGGAGTTTTCTAGAAACTAAGTATCCCTACTTTCTGGTATTGGACTCCCTCATTTGTGTTAACCTATTCGTTAAGAAGAACACAGTTAAGCTACATGTTAATAATTCATATCTGCATAGCCATGGAAGTGCAAACTCTCACTATTTTGGTATTTTTAAAAACATTAACCATTATTGTAAGATTTTATATGGAAGGCATTCTTCGACCTGCAGGTAACTTTACACACGGTTCCGTTAAGAATAAGAAGTTAATTAAATACATATGTGGCACAACCGTATACGTTTCGCTTGCATATGTTAATAAATGTCTATAGTTTTAAATGGGCCTACTCATGGACTCTGATCGCTTCTCCTGAGGAGGAACAATTTCACATGGGCTGTACCTGAAATTTGAACATAGTGGAAACAGAATGACACATTCCTTATCTCATATTACTGATTTGTCCGTATTTCTATCTGAATTATGAACGTATTTTACTAATTATTTTGTATTGTCCGGATTATTAAAGTAGTGTCTTAAAATCACAAGTGGTTCAGCACTTACAGGCTACAAGTAACATTTTGTTATTTCGACTCATCTTCTGGTGACAGTATCAGTTACTTGAGCGCAAATTTAAGACATGTGATTGACGACTATGAAAGGTGATCGTTTTAAGATAAGAGGGCGTCCTCCAGGCTTTAAACAAAGGACAAGCCAGCCTACCGATCAAAGTACTTAACGCAGTTGCAGGTGCGCAGCATCAGTAACCAGCAAGGATAGACCGGAGGAACTTCGCTACTCCTGGGAAGTTGCACACCTGAAACCTAGCGAAATTAGACATAACAAAATTTTTAAAATGAACGACGACCATCAGAATATATACGAAAGTATAGACGAAGGGAATATTTATACGCCTCCTGTTAAAAATGCCAGCAGTGAGACTGAATCCCACTATGAGAACCAAGGCGCTATATACGAAGAGCCAAATGTGGTGAAAGAAGCAGCGCACGGTGAGATAAAATTGCACGAATTAGACGAAGGTGATGAAAGGCGTGAAGACCGCGCATCGCCTGATTACATCAACATCCGACCGGAGAGCCAGAACGGCGACTCGGATTCGTCGGACTGCGGCGAAAGGAAAGCGGTTGACGGCAATAAATTGTCAGGCTCATCTGAGGACGAAGGTGTGCAGGAGTCGCCTCGTTTAGCGGCCAAAGCCAACGGGGTTAAGGGTGAGCCATCTTCTTTGACATCTTCCGAAGACGGGGAGCCGGTCCGGGGGGACCCCTATGATGACCCGAGTGCAGCTATGGGTGAGGAGGAGGAGGAGGAGAAAGAGGTGGACAGGATCGATGAGGGGATGCTGATGGCGTATAGCCTGGAGTCCAGCAAAATCTCCGAGCCCGAGGAAGTGGTTGATTACAGCCTTCACACACCCAAAAACAGCAATGAAGACGAGAAGATCGCCGATCCAGATCAACCCGAAGTGGTACTTTTCGTTAAGGTAACGCCTTTTACAATGCTGCCCTCATATATTCAGGCTTAAGAGTTCAAGAGATGGCTTACACATGGCAAACACGTTTATGAATACATTTTCCGAACTGGTAAAACTTAAGCAGTAGTAGCGTATCAGAAATCACCAGTCTCAACGACATGAGACGCGATTGCTGGTAAATACTTATATCAGCAATACTTGTTGCGTGAAAGTGTACGAATTCATACAAAGGATTCTGTGAAGTCTTCCAGTTTTTTTACATTTGCTTTTTCTTGATCAACTGGAAAACGTTATGAGTAAATTAGTTAGGACTTAATGTCATATTAAATCTGTCATGATGCATTGCTGTTCTCAGTCGTGAATTCAGTGTAAAGCTCCCTTTCCTGAATTTATAGTGACCTTCAAGACGTCTTCATTTACAACACGGACCTTTGAGAACCTCAGCCAGTTAGTCCGTGTAATGATTAACATTTATTAAGCCTTAGCAGCTACACCCTATACCACACTAAAAGAAATATCACAGGTCTGGTTTTGGGATTCTGCTTTAACTGGACAAGATACTGAGCCTATGATATTGGGGAAATCAGAAGGTGACCCCCCCCACACATAGTACCTATACACATATTTACAATGTTAATAGAATATTTATAAACTATAGAAATACATTTACATATCATGTATCACTATGTTACAAGTACATAGCTCAGGGTTCAAGGAATGGAATGAGCCTGATTAGGAGTTTAAGTCGGGAGTTTTCTTTGTCTGCTGTGAATCTGCCTGGACGTTCTGCAGATCAGCACTCCTAACTTGTACCTCCTTGTGCTTTGTTGCGTGTGACCCGGCGTGCAGACCTCCAGAACCTGAGATTTGTGGCTGATGAACTTTGTTAAGATCGTCTAATCATTAACCTGCTGACTCCACAGCTGCAGGAAGGAGGTTGGACATCACGGTGAAACAAATTAACCTGAGCAGTTATCCATGGCTGGTTCTTAGTGAAAGAACCAATAAAAAAAAAAAGAGAAGCTCTGCTTTTGAAGTGGTTTCCACGATACATAACATCACACTATCGTATTATCTCACCATTGAAAGAGTCGCGCAAGTCGGATACCTTTTCACAATGTTTAGTTTCAGTAACGGCTCACCTTAGGGTTACTTGGAACAGGCAGAGTGAGGTAATAATCTGAGTGAAGGTTACAGTGTTCAAAGCTATCAGAACTTCTCTGGCTCCGTTATCAGCAGGGCCAGCTAATCAAGGTCTAATTAATGTTGTTATTCCGAGCTTTGAATGACAGCATTGACATCATTTAAAGCTTTGTGTGGGTGAAACATGTAATCATTTGGTTTGAGTTTATTTAACTTTATAACTGCACTGCGTTCATTCATAATCTATCAAATTTAAGCTTTTATTGTAACATGCGTTTGAGGTACGTAGTGATTTTTTTTTTTTTGTGCCACATCTGTATGGGTGTGGGTGGGGGGGGGGGGGGGGGGGGGGGGGGGGGGGGGGTTGTTGGAGAAAGGACAAATAGCAGTGCAATATAAGACAGCACAATATAAGAATAAAAAGACATGGTAATAATTTAATTAGTAGTGGGATATGGGGGTGAAGTGGTCACCTATGCAGGGCATGCACATTGACAAAGTTACAATATAATGGAATTGAATGTTGAAAAAGTGCAGGAAGTACGTTGATAATGCAGTATAGCACGCAATATGTTGGTTGCGGGATGGACATGTACAGGTCACCAGATGTACAGGTCACCAGTTGTTCGGTGACCTATTGATTTGTGGAAAGAAGCCATCACTGAAGCGAGGGCGGGAGCGTGAGGACAACGTGAGCTGGGTGGCTGGCATCCCTGCTGATGGACTCAGTCCTCTTCTGACAGCAGGAGTGGTAGATGGATTGCAAGTGGGGAAGATCTGTGCCAATCATCTTCGAAGCTGTTCGAAGCGTGAGGTTCTGAGCCGCTACGCATGCACACCATGATACTTCCGGTCAAGATGCTGTCAGTGGTGCAGTGGTAGAGGCTCGTTGGAGCTTCGCTGCCTTCCTCAAGCTCTTTAGCTTCCTCAGGAAGAACAGCTTCTGCCGGGTCTCCTTGAGGTTGCAGCGGGTGTTTAGAGGTCAGGAGAGGGAGTCCGTGATCTGGACGCCAGGGAACCTGAAGCTGCTGACAGGAGATCATCAGTGAACGTCGGGTACTGAAGGCCTCTGATCTTTCTGAAGCTGATGATGATCTCCTTTGCCTTCTCAGAGTTGTTTTCGTGACATTATACAGTCAGGAAGCTGGGGAAGAAACCAACATCGCATAATAATATATAATAGCATATAATGCTTGTTATTGTTGCAAACTATTACAGGTGTTTCATTATATTTTATGATCAATTTGTAGCATTTTTAAACACTGAGTTGCATTTTATTATCTATATTGATGTCATCCAAGTGCTGCTTAGACCTGCTCCCTTCAAGGTTTGCTGAAGCTGAAATTGATCATTTAGGGCCAGCTTCGGTCCTTGTGGCTGTCAGCCCATGCCTGTCTAAGCTCACAAATTATCTATACCAGATGGCAATAGCATTTTCATTTTCCCCTGTCGCTGTCAAGTCAGTAAGGAAAAAGACTCTTCCTGTGGTACCTTTCTTGAAAATGTTTTGTCGCAGTGAACACACCTCGTACATAGCCAGTAAACATGTCTTTGTCTTCCCTTTTATGGTTACGGTTTATGAAATATTGCCAGAACCACAAACAAGGTCTCGCTTGTCAGGTAATTTAATGGTCTAGCTGTGACAAGCACAGTGGAAATGAACTGTAGAGAAATGTAACACCATTGCACCTTGGGTGTTTGTAATAATTATTAGTTAAATATTTATACTGTTTTATTTTAAAGTGACAAATAAGTCCTATACACTACAGCGTAAAAGTCAGTCAAAAGAAATGTTTAAAACCTTTTCTGAGTAGTAAGTACACATTTTCCCAGTACAAAAAACACAATTTAAATTTAGAACATGTGTAAGAGCACAGTAACAAAAAAACAACAACAAAAATTTCCTATTTTCTCCATAACTGGCTAGATGAATACTCCTACAGTTCCCAAACCTTTCCCCAGGGAATTCTATGCATGCATTCATTAAATTTAATCAAAAGTTAACTTAATCAATTAATTAATTAGTCAGTAAGGTATTGATTAACCATTCAAGGTGATAATGGTCGAGGAAGAGAATGCATGGGTGTATTGGATGGTTGCTGCACATACTGGGGTGATTTTACGGGAAGTTTCGAAATGGTTAAGCTAACACTTTTTTTATAGACGACACAATTTTACACCAACCTGAAAATCATCCATCCGTCCGTCCATCCATCCGTCCATCCATCCATTATCTATACCGCTTTATCCATCTGGGTCGCGGGGACCTGAAAATCAGTTCTACATCATTTTCTTTGACTGCTTAAAGCTTTTGCGCAGAGTGATCTTTTCTTAAGTGCCGCTCCGTTCTGGCTGTTCCTCTACTCGGTGCCCTATGCTTCCTCGACTGTAGCAATGGCGCTCTAGCTGCAGGTTTGAGTTTGTACCCAGCACTTTTTTTGTTTCTGTGTTTGTAGCAACTAATTTAAACAACGAATTGATTTGCTATGGTTTATTTTTACCATATTAGAAATGGGGCTGCACCTGTTCACCTGAAAAAATATTTTCAGAGGAGATCCTCGACCACTAGAGGTCTCTGCCTTTATTCATTTATTTATTTATTTATTTTTCTTCACGCCCTTTAGACGCGTTGCTGGTAGTTTGGTCCGAATAGCTCGGCCATTTTCCAGACCGAGTGAGAGAATGTTATTGATGATCGAGTGGCTTCTGCTGAATAGCGTTTTCCTTTAGTACCGCACGGCGTCCTGCACTGACTTTGTTTTTGATTATGTTTTTGTCACAGCTATTGTCCAGAATCAAGAGGACAAGCAAAAAAACTACGTAGCGATGGGTTTCGGGCAACGATGTGATTTAAAACATGTAACATTTTTACTTGTGAGTATTTTGATAGTTTTGCTATAATATGTAAATGCATAAAAATGTTTTACTAATACTAAATTAAATAATGACTATTTGTGGAATAGTATATTGGATCCATCCGAACAATTCCATTTTTTAGTGACTAGAAGTTGCCTATTTGCCTGACTGAGGATAATAAAGTTCGTTTCTTTTGTGTTTTTAAAGTGGTCCGTAGCAGAGAATTTCAGCCATGAGGGAAATGTTTTTTTTCTCACTCTGCCAGGCATGTAATGGGAAGACAAGCTGTAATCTAACAGAGTAAACAATATTTTCAAGTGCGATAAAGCCCAAAGCGGAGACTCAGTCAGTGTGGCCCACCCCCCACCCCAAGCAGGTCGAGCGTACTGTAAATACCACGTGACTTGCCCTACAAAGTCAGGAAAGGACATTGAACTTACTTGCGGGGGCGGGGCAGAATATCCGTGCGCTTCTTTGTGATTGGCTGTCCGGTCATTCTAAGAATATTGTCTGTATATAAATACCCGTCGGCACGTAAAGTGCTAAATAGTGGTGGTGTCGTGTCATAATCGTGACATATAAAGTTTTACGGGTCCAGGTCCCTTTTTCCATCAAAACGTCATTGCACAAGGTGAACAGATAACTTACTACAGACAAATAGAAAAAAATAAAAAATGATTGCTTGTTTTCTTTTAGAGAAAATTATCAGCGCTTTACAGAATGCCAGTTGAGAAATCATTTAAAACCACAATGACTGCCACATGCACTGTATGTCCGTCCAACGAGAATCGGTTCAATTGTAAATTACGGAGGACAGGCTGATCTGACTACCAACAGCTATTTTTACAGACCTATATTTCTAATTTCCAGGGGGAAAAACACGAAAACCAATTCGTACGTTAAAACCAGTGCGCCATGAATAATTCAGTAAGGAATCTTCCTTTTCTGGTTTCCCAAGGCTGATCAAATGTAACTGGCCAGAGATTGGCAGTGCGGACTGCTTGTGGGGCCGTTTCAATAATGCATTAAAGGCCGATCCATCATACTGGGAAGAGGCCACGCCACACAGGTCTATAGGATATAGGTTGGGAAAGCTCTCCGTGCCGAGTCAGCTGCTTTTCGGTACACTGAGAAGCACTTAGTCTTACTTTTATAATCAATCAACATTTTAGTTACAGTATGTTACTTTAATGTTGCTTAATGGTGGATTTATAAATAAATAATGTGATCTATATTACATTTTATATTTACGTGTGTGTGTCTCTGGTAAATGTGGGTCATTACATCCGTTTTTGTTAAAAATCAGCCATATGACTATGCTGTTGCATCGCTATTGCAATGGAATTGCGTTTAACTGTTCTGCTACAAAATATTTTGGCTCGGGACATACGTTCTTATTCGTTCTTTTCAGCGTTTCTGATTGGGTTGTGACACTGGAATAACTGTTACAGGTTATAATTTTGTGCTTAGAAGGACATTTAACTTTATTTTCCACTAATAATGTTGGCTCCCAGCTATGATTTGTCTTTTTCTGTCTATGGAAAAAGGCTCTTATACATCAATTCTCCTTTCTTTTTTAATAACAAAGAAAGGATAGTCTTTAGTCAGTCTCTTTCGGACATGGCCACCCAGCCGGCTGTGTGAATTAGACGGGTCAGCCATATTTGACCTGCAGAGTTTTGGCAGGCTACGTGAGTTACAGGTGGCGACTCTGGGCGCTTGCTGTTCCTGTAAACCGTGTCACACTGGCAGGGGAGAATTCTAGAAGCTCTATATTTAGAGTGGACTCGCTGGAATGTCCCGGCGCCCCTACCCTAGCCAGTGTCCCCCCCACCGTGGGTCCTGCTGTACCCTGGTTCAGTTTTTAAATCGGTGATTCACCGGCAGATTCTGTTTCCTGTCATGAGGCAAAGTCACGGCCGGCCAGGTGACAAATCTGTATTTCTGTCATCTTCCCGAAACCGTTAGGAACCCCTGATCGTCATTCACCGTATATTTTGTCATGGTAAACCACACCCCCCCGGCTTCCCACCATCTTAAATGTTTTATAATAATAATGACTCAGAGCGCTCTTCATTTTCAGTTATGTTAACTCGCTTGGGATACGAAACTGGTTTTCCATCAGATTCAGTCATTGTCCCATGACAGTTTTCACAATGTAAAAAGTGGCTGAAATTCCTAAACAGTACTCCGTAAAACACATTTATGAGACTACATGATAAATGGGTATTACATTTCAGAAAGTAAAAACCTTCCCCCAGGTTATCATTCATGAAAGCTAACGAAATAACAAAAAATGTGGAAAAAAAAAGTCCATTAACTGAAAATATATAAAGGTTCACAAATAAACAATAACTAACAGAAATGGTATTATTTATGTACAAAACTAAAACTGAAATTACAGAGAAAATGTCTTCCTTTTTTGTTTTTCTCCGTTTATTTCATACATAACTCTAGGTGGATAGGTGGATCTCTCATTTTTTAGCTGTGCACGTCTAGCTATCTTGGTGGCCGTAGTGGCCAAAGTTAGAAGAAAATGGCAATTATCTGTGCGTGGTCATCTGGCTGGGGAAACATAACATCCACATCTCTAGTGCAACATGATTTGTTCAAGATCAATAAGAAATTGTTGCTTGAAGTACACCCATATCCCTTTCTCTCTCCACGCCCCCCCCCCCACAACTGAAATCTTTAAAAGCTGTATTTGAACAGATGATTCATTCATAAGGCAAGGACAATGATTTGCTATTCAGTTGCAGGACTTGTATCCAGTGCTGCACAGTCCAATTTATTAACTGGTTATTTTTGAGTTGCTTCATCATTTTTCATGTTTCTGTATTCTCAGATTTACACTTCCTGAGATATCACATACACACAATGTCTTAAATTCTTTTAAATTATATATAAACACAAGTACACTTTCTTTTGGCATTTAGGGTTTATTGTATTTTGAATTGTGCTAATTTCAAAATGTTTGTTTAAAAATTGTATCATAATTTTAAATGTAGGATCACTCTGGCATATTTGCTATGAATAGACTCAAGAAAGTAAATATAAGCATGCATATCTTAATATATGCATATATTTATTATGCCATTCTATGAGTGCAAATGCGATGTATCACATACGTGTAAAATGTTGTTAGATCACATAATTAAAATTAAGCCAGTTGTGTTCGGTCGAAGTAAAATGAAATGCTCACGTTCCTTTATATTGGTGGTGTGATGAAGAAAACTGAATGAAAATTGGCAGACAAAAAACACACAAACACACACACACACATACATGAGGGCTGGTTATTTCCCTGGGATGGAATCGGTCATAGCTGCTGATGGTGCTAAACCTGCAGCTGTACACAGCGGGGGTCGTTCTGGCTGGGGGGCGGTCTGGGGGGTGGGGATGGGCTTCGGCAGTGTGGTCTGGGCTGCCCGGGAGCCTTAAGCCCCTCCTACTGTGTTAGCCGCTGCTCCAACTCTTTCGCCACGCACCATTTTCGGCCAGAGCAGATTGGCTCGCCCTGGTGGCTGGACTGTCCTCCAGCACCCTGCACCCCCACCTGTTACACCAGAGGAACGATTACTGCGCGCTTAAAGGAGGGGGGGGCGGCAGGGGGTGGGGGGGAACGAGCCTCACCGCTGCCTCACGCGGTCGCCCGGCAGAGCGAAGATGTAGATGTTTACCTGGCATTGACGTGAAGAGCTGATCGCCCTCGGTGAGGCAGCCTGTCCGAAATGACTGACCGCAGCCCCACAAATAGTGACGACAAGGATCCCGACATTGAGCTGTTTGTCAAGGTAAGGTGATACCGTGACCCTCAGTCACCTTTAGGAGTCACCGAACATGAAAATAAGCGATTTGAAGGGCAGAAAGTAGCTCCCTGCATGGGGGTCAGTCTGCGTGGGGGTCAGTCTGCGTGCCTTTATTTTTGAATGACCTGTGTAACTCTATATTAGTGGTACAGTTACTGCTGCTTGGTTAGTGCTGGCTGACACATGGTGTTGTGGCAATGACCCCTGGGGTCCAGTCTGAAAAACCACAGTGTTGAGCATATTGACTCTCTGAAGTATGTGCCCCCCCTCCCCCCAACCCTGCCTGTGGAGGGGGGGGTGAGGGATTCCCATGTAGAACTGTCAGGGTGTTGGGCACCTCCACACCTAACAGCAAGTCCCGCAGGGGGTGTCATGGGGCTGATGTGACCGTGGGGGGTTCAGGAGTCCCTGAGGGCCTCCCACACTGTGCTGATAACTGCCCCCCCCCCCAGCCCCACCCACCCAGGATGTTTGATGACCTCGTCACAGTCCTCTAACCTTCTTTTACAGTACATTTATCTGTAGTAAGACTAGATCTTGCCTTGTCTTCCGCCCCCCCCCCCAGTGCACTGCAGACTGAAAAGTTCCATTTCACCTCCCCCCATTAATCTCCTCACATTGTCAGAAGATCTAAAGATCTATACTGTATGTCAACAGGAATACAAAAAGCCATGTCTACACGCATTACTTCTGTCATACATACAGGACTAACAGTCCAGTTTTCATGCATCCTTTCCTTGAGTCATTTTATAAATATATGGGGCAATCAGTGTAATTTCTTCTTTTTTTGTTGTTTTTACTGCAGTGTTTCGGGGGTTTTGTACCTTTGCTGCCAAAATTGCAAAACTTCCATTTTGAACAAATATTGGAGCTAAAGAATCAGTGGATTGAAAGTCACCAGGCCTGCAGTGTTGACCTGAGGGTGGCGAAGCTGCACCTCAGAAAGAGGCGGAGTCACTGAAGTTAGGTCATTCCACTGGAACTTATGGCTAAAACGCTTATTTCAGGGTGAACCTGCGGCCAAACTCCGGCCGACGGGACACGCGTTATCCCTCTGTCAGAGAGTATTTTCCTGCTGTATAAAAGTAACTAAAAGCCTGATTTGCTTTTCCTCTTAATATATTACTCTAACCTTTAATCCCAGTGAAAGATTATATAATCAGCTGTTGGGGTAACTATATACAGTAGCTCACACACCAGTCAGAGGAAGAGAGCTCTGAGCTTTTATGCTACGTAACCACCAACAAGATGGCATGGTTAGTTAGCTGGTTAGAGTAAGCTGGTTCAGGATCGGATTAGAGGACTGTGCAGGAGAATCAAAGTGCATAGGAAATGCCTGAAATTGCATCAAAAGCTGATGATTGCCTGGCGGAGAGCAGCCTCTAAGCTCCCTTCCTCACTGATCTGTGCCTTGGACGGGGATGGAGTTTGGAAGTATCCGGAAGGGAGGGAGGAGTTTAGGAAGGAACACGTAAAGACGGGGATTGGGTGGTGCAGACATAGAATAGGAAAAACAGCAGTGCAATGCTGGGCAATATAAAAATGAAAGACCTGAACATTAATAATGCATAAATAGTGCTGTATGGGGTGAAGTCTTTTTGTGGGATGTGGAAATTGGCAATAATACAGGAAGCAGACTGACAGAAGTATGGATTTGCTGTTGCCCCTTTTAGAGAGGCATTTACAGATGAACCACTTTAGCACAATATCGACTGGAGGAGACGCTTACAAATCGCACTGTTTGGGTTACAAATGCCAGCTAGTGAACCTGGAAGTGAATGTGGGTGTACAGTAGAGGAGTGGGGGTTTTAAATGCAGGTTGAGTATTCAGGGCAGCAGGTGTCGTGGGGTGGTTGGCAATGTCGGGGGACACTGGTGTTTCTGAATTTACGGAGCGTAAAACCGATTTCTTTCAAAGTCTAACCCAGGTCAAATGCAAAACACTGGGTAAAAAGATGAACTCGTCAATTTGCATGCAGCAAGTCTGTAAATCGCCAAACGCCCTAGGTCAGACAGCACAGTGTACCAGGCTGGGGTACACCCAGGACAGGAAGCTGGTCCATCATAGGGCGCTCGCACGCACTTACACGCACTCCCACACAACCGTACACATGCTATGGCACAAGACAGAGTTGGGTATTTGGGGGGAGGGGGCGATAGAACTTAATTTAAACATAAAGGTCTATTTATTTTGGGGGATTAATGAAGCCAAGTTTGTCTAAGTGCACGTAGGCGGAGTCCCCGGGGGAAATGCAGGCGACCCAGCGAGATCATACAAACTCCGGAAGGAAAGCAGAGTTTGTACTGAAATCCCCGAACCTGGATGTGTTGTGTAACAGTGCTATCCACTGCACCATCCTAATTTACATCTGCACTGATACTGATTTATACTTTCCATACACATTATACATTTTTATAAATAATATATTCTCACAGTCTTTATCTTTGTTCTTGTGGTGTTAAATGCGATAAATTTTAATGTAAGGCAGTCTATCGCTTATGCATGAGCAGCAACGTTAAATGGCGAACGCTCTTGGGCAGTCCGGGTGTATTTTTAGCATCCGGCGGTTTGACCCACAGTCGCCGGGGGCAGCCGTGTGTGCGGCCCGTGGGTCTCCTCAGACCCCGCTGGGTCCCATCAAAGGCTGCGTATCGACTTACGGCTGATCCGCAGCCCTCATTCTCCCCACGCAGAAAGGCGACTTTCTGAGCAAAACAGATTGGGTATCCGCTTATCTGCAAAAGCACCGAACTCGTCACGCTGTTAGCTACGAGTCTCACAGTGTTTCTGCACTTCAGTACCCCTGAATAAAATACTCATATATACAGACAAAAAAACCCAGCCAGAAGAAAGATGCTTAAACTTTGCAAGAAACAAAACGTGTCTCAGCATCTGAAAATAGGCCCTGAGGCGTGGTATTAATTCAGTCATTATATGTTTCATATTAAAGTATTGTGGTATATTACTTTTATATGATTAGAGTTCATTTATTGCAAACTTTTGAGGTTCTACAAAGAATACGTACACCCGAATGCAGGCGATTATTTATGAAGAACTGAAACACGCCATAATTCGGCGTATTAGTCTGCACACTTGATTCCGTTCGTTCACCTTTCCTGGAACTCTCGACAGCGTTACTCGGATTGTATTGTTTTAGCTGCAGGTCACTGATGGGTGTTTGTGTATCACACAATGCATCCAAGTCGTGCCATGCAAGCATAAATACCTGTCATCGGCGTACCTGCATGAACAGTTCGGGTTTAACTGAAATGACCTACAGGTGATAATGTCCTCGGTAACATCTATACCGGTGAAACACTGTTACACATTCTGATTTCAGGGACTCAGGAATCATGTTGACCATACAAAGAGGTGTTTTCATTATGATGATTACTTCAGGGATGTGTATTCATAGCGATCAGCTGGTTGTAGATGTAGCTAATCAAAGGGGCTTTTTGCAAGAAGATGGAATGGAATTTTAGCGTGAATATTCTGAGGAAAAGGTTAGGTACAAACTGACAGCCTCAGAGGCTAATGGAGCAGGTAATGGAATTGTTATGCATAATTAAAAGTGTTCTGAGGATCCAGTGACGGGGTTAAATTTCCACAACACATCTTATTGGGGCTAGAGACCGCGAGCCTTCCGCCCAAGTGCAGTTACGGAAATTTCGTGATTCCTATACCAGCACCTGGCTGATTTATCGCGCCTTTTGAATATCTGATTACGTGGACTTAATGCCAAGTAAACAAAACACATGTAGGTTCATGTGGTTCATTCAGCAAGTGTAAAATGCCTTGCAGGGGTAAATCTATGTTATGATAAATATTGGTTATGCATAAATAAGTCAGCGATTGCAGTCTGTGTTGGCAGAAATCCCATGATATCTACCTGAGGCTTGGAGGTCACATGACTGCGTAACAGGCCTGAGGCTTCTAGAACATAGTGTAGTAATTTTCCATCCATCCATCCATTTTCCAACTCGCTTATCCCACTGGGTCGGGGGGGGGGGGACCGGAGCCTATCCCGGAAGCAACGGGCACGAGGCAGGTGTAGTAATTTTAATAAAGTTAATAATGTTTTAATGGTATGAAACATATAAAATCACCGCACATTTAAACGCATCATAGGGACCCCAGTGACTTACAAGGACCCATTAACACATTTTCTAACCCCTTATCCCGGTGTCTGTCCCTGGGGATTCCGGTGTCTGTCCCCGGTAAATTAGTGCACTAGACTGGGATGTACCCTGAATCGGATACCCGTGTGTTATTACATATTATGCCTTGCATGAAGACATATTACAGTAAGAGAGGAAACTAGTATTGTACATGATTGTGTGACACCGCAGTCTCATAAGACTACATGAATACATAAATCATTCATGCAGCATTTTCTGGTATTGGGAAAAATAATGTTCTTTCATTCCCACAAAAATAAAAGTGTGCTTATAATACAATCTCAATAACTTTAATACTGTGCGCATTCCACTGAAGGACCAGAGTATGTCTGTGAGATTGGATTTTTGGGTCAGAATTTTTGTTTGTTGGGCCGCCGCTCCAGTAGACAGGGGGCAGTATGAGTGTCGTGCACTGTAATGAGTGTCGTGCACTGTAATGAGTGTCGTTAACTGTAATGAGTGACATATACTGCTGTTGGCCTGAAAAGGGAATTGCCACTGAAAGCCTGTCTCCTCCTACGCCCCTCAGGCGGGAAGCGACGGCGAGAGCATCGGGAACTGCCCCTTCTCACAGAGGATCTTCATGATCCTCTGGCTGAAGGGAGTCGTCTTCAATGTTACCACTGTTGACCTGAAGAGGTATGCTGCCTGGGTCAGAGGTCAAAGGTCAGGGGTCGGCAGGGTAGTGTATCTCTTAATTGTGCTTTCGTTACAGTGTTTGGAAAAAAGAGTACTTTTGCTTTTCACCGCCAATTGTACCCTTAGCTGTAGGTAATTGTACCTTTTGGTACAGAAATGGACTCTGAGGGATGTTGTTTGTACCCTGGGGATGTTCCTTGGGGTCCATGTTTGTACCAAAAAAGAGGTACATTTCTGTACATCTAGGGTACAATTGGCAGACTCTTGAGGGTACAGCCCCAATGACAAACTGCCACTTTTTTCTGACAGTGTATAGTAGCTCAACGGGTTTCCAGACATGAAAATTTATTGCACAGTTGTGGAAGGAGTGTGTGCCTATTTGGGTGCTCCGCCTGGGATCGGAAGGTTGCAGGATCAAATCCTGTAGTTTGCACTGTCACTGCAGGGCCCTTGAACAAGGGTCTCAAATCCAGTTGCTTCAGAGACTGTCTGACCCGCTTTCATATTACATCTCATTTTTGATAAATGTAACATAATACTAAGTGTTCACATAATTCACCACAATGGAAATTAAAGTTTATCTTTTTTTTTTTTATCTGTCTAAGCCTTCCTGGTGACTAAGCCCAGCCTGTTCATGTTGTGTCCAGGAAGCCAGCTGACCTGCATAACCTTGCTCCAGGAACCCACCCGCCGTTCCTCACCTTCAATGGCGAAGTCAAAACTGACGTCAACAAGATCGAGGAGTTCCTGGAGGAGGTTCTGGCACCCCCAAAGTAAGAGTTCCAACCCGCTTGTGATGGAGGGCAGGCGTGACTGCTACAGTACATACAACAGTCAGAGTGGATGGTGTTTGTGACTTCAGTGCAATAACATAAAAGTAGCTCCCATCATGGGGGGTGTGTGTGTGCGTGCGTGTGTGAGTCATGTAAATATTACATTGTGTAGTCCAAATGTCCACACGATGTATTAAAAGCCTGTTATTTTCACTTTGTTCCTAACAAATCCTCACGCAGGTACCCCAGACTGGCGTCAAAGCACCGGGAGTCCAACACCGCAGGAAACGACATTTTTGCCAAGTTCTCGGCGTACATTAAAAACACGAAACCAGAAGCTAATGCAGGTGGGTAGGATGGTGTCATCTGAGGTTTTGTGCAGGAATACACAACGTTTGTGTGATACTGTGGCACTTGCTGGTTAATTAGGTCTGGTTTTGCACATTAATGACAAACAGCATATTTTAAATCTTCTCCTTATGCGTCTAGCTGCCAGCTAAAATCAGTAGCCACTTTATTGGGTGCATCTAGCTAGTTCCAGGTAAGACTGATTTTTACCTCCAGGACCATGACAAGGGTTGATGAGTTGTGCATTCAGAGAAGCCATTCTGCTCACCATTTTGTACTAGTGTCCTTCCTGTTAGCTTTACCAAGTCTGGCCGTTCTCTCCCGACCGCTCTCATTAACAAGGTGTTTCTAGCTGCAGTCATTGACTGGATGTGAGTGTAATGCATGCAAATCCCAAGAGAACGGCTGTTTCTCTGAGCCTGGTACTACCACATATGACATTTACGCCACATTTAAAGTCACACGGGTCATACATCTTAGCCACTGGCTGCAGAGTAGTGGAACCTCTTGACCCTGGATGATGCAAGTATTCAGCCGAAGTCACATGATTAACAGTTTGTAGTAGCAGCTGCTTGCATTACCAAGCAGGTTTACCTTATAAAACACCCACCGAGTACAAAATTGATATGCAGAATCAGTCCATATCCATGAAAACGATAGTAATAACAATAATGTGTTTGCCTTTGCTGCCATCTAGTGGAACAAACGTAAATTACATTTTAAAATGTGAAGCCAGGTTTAATTTTTTGTTACGTTTCCATTTGGTTAATGCTGTCATCTAAAGTGACTTTCAAAGTTGTTCCGTTCATTCAGCTGAATATTTCAATGGGAGTTAAATACTTTATTCCAAGTTAAAATAGAAATGGAAGAGATTTTGGGAAATTTCTCACGGGCAATAAATGAAAACCTTTTTGGCCTGTATAAAAGCATGAAACATCTGAAATTAACTCTGAAGTGCTGTATGTATTTCCATGTATTGCTTTTGTATCTGTCAAATAGCATTTACAGTAGAAGAGGTTGATGGATTTGTCAACCATGAACTGCAACGCAAATTTTTTTGTCATATTCAGAAGCACACCAGTTATCGTATGCAGGTTTCCAGTGGGAACGTAAGGTGACAGCAGCAGGCATATATTATGAACATATGAAACAGAAATATATACTGATATAATTCAGTTAAACAAAACTGGGCAAAACGATATTTTTTTTCAAAGGTTAATGTAACATGTTGTTTCTGTACAAACTTGCAGGTCTTGAGAAGAGTCTATTCAAGGCTCTTAAGAAACTGGATGATTACTTAAACACTCCGCTCCCAGACGAGATCGACGCTGACAGCATGGAAGACGAGAAGACGTCCAGCCGCAAGTTCTTGGACGGAGACGAGCTGACTCTGGCTGACTGCAACCTTCTGCCAAAGCT
>JAODLC010000043.1:14871373-14900544 GCA_026781145.1 Hippopotamyrus pictus
CCTGCACACGGGGGTCTCAAATGGAAGATCCAGCTGTACAAAGGGGTTATGTGTAAAATAAAAACTCAGCATGTTTGACAGGGTTAAGGTACAGCTATTAGAATGGAAATGTTTTATATACTCACACACACACAGTGTATGATCTTATATGTTTGTGGGGACTCCGTTCTATGAGCATAACCCTAATCCTAAATATGACAAACCTAACTCTGACCACAAGTAACCAAACAAAATGCAAGACTTTTGACTATTTTAGTTTTTTGATTGCAGTCACAGATTTAGTTTTCCCTTGTGAGTATGTGAGTACTGGAAAAATGTCCCCAAAAGGCAAAAATGATCAGGTTTTATGGGTCCCCATAATGCAGTTTGTGTCTGCTTGTGTGTATGGAAATGTAAAATGTATTTAGAAAATGATCATTTGGTTTTAATCCATATGTCGGTCTTTGGCAGGTCGTCGCAAAGAAATACCGCAATTACGAGATCCCGGCAGAGCTGACAGCGCTGTGGAGGTACCTGCAGAATGCCTACAGCAGGGATGAGGTCACAAACACCTGCGCGGCTGACAGGGAGATTGAGCTGGCGTACCTGGATGTGGCTAAGAGGCTCAAGTGAAATGGTGAAATGCAGAAATCCAGTGAGATACAGAAATCCAGTGAGATGCATATATCCAGTGAGATGCAGATATCCAGTGAGATGCATGCCATTGCCATTTTCGTCTGTCCTTTGTCAGTCTGATAAGCCTCTCAGTCCAGTTTGCTGAGATCAGTGGCCTCCTGGCCTGGTTCAGCTACGTTTTCTGGCAAAAAAGGCTCACTATTTGAAACTTTATCCTTGGAAATATATTTGCCGTTACGGTAGAACTGTGGCAGTTTATTATACGAAGACGCAATCTCAGACCTAAATTAACCGTCGATTTGTGACTGTAAACTATGAAGTGCGATGAAGTTTGATTGTAGCTGCAGGTATGTTGTCATTGATTTGAATCTTGCTTTTGGATGAAATGCACTCTAGCAACATTATATTTATATATGAAAGAAATCTCTTAATTTTTTTTTTTGCATAAATGAATTTATTATAAATGTAAAAAATTGTACTCTGTGTGATATTGTTCTATATATTTTTGCGTTGTTCCGTAAATAATATGATCATTTTTCTTTTGGTGTGCTCATAAAATCTGATTAATTGTGTGTTAAAATATGAACGATCATTGAAACAGTTTAAACAAACACTATAAGCACTCTGTTGAATATAGTTTATAATAAGTTAGTTTATGGCCATCTGGGGTGGGTTTTATCAGGCATGCGGTACGCTTCCGATGATCAAATGGTTATGTGATGTGCGCATGATGATTATTGGCACAATAATACAGCTGAAATAAAACAGTAGGCATTTGCCAATGCAAGCCTACAAAAAAGCCTGTCCACACAAATGTTGCTGAAATCAATGAAATAATGCTATGTTTTACACACACACACACACATAAATTATTGTTCATAAATCGGTGTCTGATGAATGCAGAGAAAAAGCTTCGAGGAGATTTATGATTTTAAAACCACAAGAAATCCCTGTCCTGTTCGGCATCCATTTTACGGTGTCAAAGGTTTGGCATGTCTGCAGAAGCAGAAGGGAAATCCCGGTACTGCATCACGAGCTGCAAATCGCCGTGGCCACGTTCCTCAAACCACAGGTCGGATGCACTGTTCTGTATCCCCAGCCGCGGCGAACCTGGAGCTGCGGTGGAGGTTTCGGGAACCTGTGCGTCTTTGCCGGTGTTTGTTTCCTTTGAAATAAGATCACTAAAGCGGCGATCACCGTGATCAAGCATCACGACGTCCCCAGACTGCAGCGCTGACTGTAGCAGCAACAGCAATCAAGTACATTTTCACAACGGCTGACTTATGTTTAGTGTTTTCTCAAATAAAAGATGAAAATCACCACAAATACGGGTCAGAAGTAATCCTCGAGTATAGTATGTTGCGTAACACTCAGTGGCATTGTCTGCAGCAATTAAATAGTTCTGAGTAGGCTAATTACCATAAACGTTTCGTGATTTTGAGTCGCTGCATGCCATTACGTTTTTCAGCCTTTTTCATTTTAAGATGTGTCCACCAAGATTATGATGAGATGTGCCACGGCCGTGTGACGGTAAGTGTGGTCTTTGCTTGCACCTATGAATAAGAGTGACGCTAACTGGCTACATGGTTAGCTTAAAGCCTGCAGCGTGATGGCTACTGACAGACACCAACAATAAGCGCTAACTAACCATCAAAGCCAAGCCATTCAGATCCTACCCCCCCACCCCCCACCAAGGATGATGAAAGATCAGCACACGTCACCCGATCCCCTCTTAAAATATCTGATTTACATGTACAAAAATTATATTTAATTAGGTCTTAAAGTGATATTTACTGAAAGACCTCCCTGCCAGAAATAACAGTCAGCAAAGACACAGACTACGCCCCTGATCCAAGTTTATAAGTAACTGCAAAGACAGACATATACTATTGGTCTACATTTTTAAATTAGTACCTAAATGTTGGGTGCTGGTTCCTGTCATCTACCTCCAGTAGGTATTTTATATTTATCTTCAAAAATAAATAATATGAAAGCCATACATTGTTATCCAACTCAGCGCAGATTCAGAACATTTGTGTCTAATTCATATTAACATTGGAGGTACAGACTGGTAAACACAATGCTTTCACTCATAATCATGTTGTGTTTATAATTAAACGCTGCACATTTCAGTGGGATTCCGATGGCCAGCCTTAACCCCTAAGCAACGTGGTGTCCAAAAAGGAAATTAGCATTTCGCCTGCAAAGGCGATCAAATATTTGCAATATTTTTCAAATATTTTTAAATTGTCGTTTGGACGTACTTTTCCCGAACCTTCTACTTTAATGAGCCTTGAATACAGATATCGCCCTCTTCAGAACATGGGCTCATGCAGCCTTCTGCATGCTGTAGGAATCTGGTAGCTTTCCACGCAGGAATACCTTACATTTTTGGTAATAGACAATTAAGTTTTGCAAAACCACATTGTTGCATTTAGCATTACCGCTGGGGGAGGGAGTGTGTCGGGGGACCAGGCCGGCTGCATTGATTTATTCCACCTGTTCCTTGCCTCACTCGTCCCTTTAAGGGTTTATTTTTTCTCTCTCGCCCCAGTAAACATGACCACACCCTCGTCTGTCTGTGACGCTCTCTCCCCTTACCCTGCATTATCACCAGAAGGTCACATCCAAGCACCCATACTTTTCATTCTTGGCTCTCTCATTTCCCCCTGGGTGTTCCCAAATAAACACGGACCCCAATGCCCTGTCCCTTCATGGCCTAGTACCCCTTACTCCCAAGAGAGAGTCACAAAGTGCTGCTTCTTATGCTTGCATGCAGTGGCACAGTCAAAGCAGAAATTAGCTGCTCTCTGTATATAAAGGAAAGCAGATCTTTTTGGATCTTTATACAAAATCTCCCAAGTCATGCAGCTGACTCCTACAGCTCTTAGCAGCCACAGCCGCGGCCAATAAAATGGTCACTAAAAATTAAAATAGAAATCCCGCTTGGCGTCTGACTTAAGCGCTTCATTACAGATGGTCACCATTTATTTTATTTAACTGTCTGTCATTAAATAGGGATTGAGAGCAGGGAGGCGTAGCCATTCAGGGATGGGGCCCTCGGGACAGCATTAGCCTGAGGCTGCTCCTCCAAGCTCCCCTGGACCCTGAGAAGAGCGTTCACCATAGTGTTCCTCCACGTTCCTCTGCTCCGTGGGGTACCACGGCTACACAGATGGTGTTCAGACTGCCCCCAATCGTAATAAACACAGGCGTGTACAGTAACACATTTAGTCTAAATACACGGAGAGGGATGGGCAGTGAAAAGGGAAAGGCCTCTCACCTCAGAGATGTGAAACGGGGCCAGATGATTAATGTCGGAGATGAACGTCAGACCACAATGGCCTGTTTGGGAGCTTGAAAGAGCAAATGCAAACTTCAGATATATAACAAATGTAAAACACACATGCTAGCTAATTCTGTAGCATGGAGGCTGATGCATTTAATAATTAAAAAAGTGGAACAAATACAAAACACAAAAATTCATAAGTTAAATTTCATGGGCACCTTAATGTCGTACAGTGAAGGCTGTAAATGTTCCAGTTACATAATAGACACTTTAATCCTAAACAGCATGCAATCTTGAGAAAGCAGGGTCAGACAGTCTCTCAAGCAACTGAGAATTAAAGGCCATGCTTGAAGGACTAATGGTGAAATCACTTGGCAGACCTTGGGATTTGAACTAGCAACCTTCTGATTACAGACACAGTGCCCTAACCCACTGAACCAGACACCACCCCCCCTGGCTGAGTATAATTAAGTAGGTAAAAGGCAACAACCACCTTCCTGACACAGAGTTTACCCAACGGTGAACAGATATTGTGAGACTGAAACTGCACTTGCACTTGTAGCTCAGGTGCAAGTGGTTCTTACCCAGGGCAAAAACAAAGATACCAAATAATAAAAACAGAAATCTGGCATTTAGCATGCCAAAAAAAAAAAAAACACGTTGACACCACAATCACTTCTGACACCCCTGTAAAATAGCCAGAAGATCTCAGTGCAATTCCCACAGCTCGGAGGAAGTTTAAATCCAGTCTGGAAGCACTTAGAGTAAGTGGGACAGATAAATGAAGTAGCAGGACAGAGTCGAACAGTGACAGTCTCTCGGTGTCGGATTCATACGGCTGAGTGTAGCTGAACCGGCGCCCCCTCATTGGCCTTACCCTGGAGTTTGAATGACGAGTGGGGAATGCTGATTGGATGATCAGACAGTGTGGCATGCCTGCGGTTTCCGCGGCAAAGTCAATGACATGACAGTGAGTATGAGAGGAAAGCGAGCCCGAAAGTAGCTATTACAGGTTTTTAGTGATGGCCTTCATGTGCGAAGCATCCTTAAGTAACAGTTCTGGGTCACGTTTACATTGTTTTCCAATACATGTGACTTGCATCTTGGTGGATAGACTAATTCTCATTCATTTATCTAGAATGGGATCGTGTTGGTAGACACACATATAACAAGAATGGTGAACGATAGTATTTGATACTAAACGTGCGCATAGAAAGCCGTATATTAAGCACATAGATTTTATTTCTATATAAAGATTTCCTTTTGTAAAACTTCTGGGATTTTATTAAGAATATTTCTTTATTTCTTTTCATGGGAAATTGCAACACACCAGTCACCGACATGAACTTATGGAGTTCACCAGATTTACTGTGAGAAATAGCGGGGTTTCTTATGTGGTTACTAATGGCCATTTTCCAGCAATAAACGTGTCTGAAGGCTCTTAGCTTTCACTTTTGATTGTCATTAAATAACAAAGTGTTGGAAGTTCATTTTGTTTGCAAGTTTACACGCGACTTCAATGCATGGAATGTAAATAGTGTGTTTGGAAGTGCTGAAACATTGCAAATAATTTACATCTGAGAGGCGGGATCAGTTAGAATCGGGAACCTTCAGACGTGCAGATCAAACAAACACGAGGGCAAAGGTCACGGTTTGATATGCATCACAAAACCACAACGTTCCCAAACCGTAGCCCATTAGACGGAGAGGCGAGACTTCCCTTTCCTGAGATGAAGTGTCTGGATGGCTGCTCTCTAGGTACATTGACAAGTCCAACCAAAATTGCATCGGCCTTATCGAAATACCGGCGACCCCGTCAAGGCAGGAAATGGTGGTGGAATAGGAGGATTTAGATGTGACAGCTTGCATTGAGTCAATCTCAGGGATCTGACTGGAACAGACAACTGCTATTGTAGAACAGTTCAGCATGCATTTCGCATAGCATGCCTTCTGGTTGTGAGCACCTGGTTTTTATGTATAACGGTGTATTTGAAGGTCTCCCATACAGACATGGTAATGCGGTCCTGTCAACACCGGCCCCCGAGTGCTGGGAATGTGATACTGCTGCTGCGAGCCTCACGTTCAGCTCACCATCTCAAAGAG
This sequence comes from Hippopotamyrus pictus, assembly GCA_026781145.1. Lineage (NCBI taxonomy): Eukaryota > Metazoa > Chordata > Actinopteri > Osteoglossiformes > Mormyridae > Hippopotamyrus > Hippopotamyrus pictus. Next base: position 14,877,381 of record JAODLC010000043.1, read on the forward strand.
CGTTGATGATGTGAACAGGCGTCCCAGACCTAACTGCTCCACACCTAAGTGGTGCCCCCTTCTGAAAAGCCTTTTCTTGTGTTACACTTAAAAATAACTCTTGATTTTAAACTAGACTGATCTTACTGCTCCAGTTATGTCTGCAGATGTTGATTTTTGAGTCCAAAATGTGCACCAGACATAGAAAGAGTTTGGTAATACACAGGGCCTTGGTGGAAAGTTACTCCTTTTGAATTCACTTAAAATGGAAAATTGGGCTCCTTGAAGGAAGTAGCTGAATTCTAGTGATTGTTGTTTTATTTAGAATGTCTGTGTTATGTGTTAAGGTAATCATTATGTGTTAAGTGTTATGTGTTAAGGTAACCATTTTCCTTAGGTGTTTTTAGCCACGATGTGAGCAAACAGTGGATATACCACTGAGGTGGGATCATTTATTCCTGCATTTTATTTTATGATCTATATGCGATATTTTTTGCACGGTGATATGTGACTAGACACAAGGCTTTGCACACCATTTACCTTATAAATGTAATTTACATCTTGAGAAATGGAAAACGCAATTTGGATTCTAGGAATGTCATCTTTGAAATGTGTTCACTCAATACCAGTATACTAATACCAGTATACAAATACCAGTAGTAGAATAAATAAAGGAAGATCATTTACTTTTATTCACAGTTTTACACAGTTGCCTCCTGGCCACAGAAATGATCTTTACCAAACGATATTCTTCCACCACTTGTAGCTCTTCCTCTTCCAGTCCATGAAGCACTATGGCATTTTTCCCCTGATAACTTGTCCATTAGTGAATATTGTACGACATACAAGTCTGTGTGCAAATTTTTCAATGCAAAGACAACTGACACTAAAAGACAGTAAATACTGAAGAGGGTTGATAATAAAAGCCAGAAAATAAACTCTTACGCAAGCATTTGATTTCTGATGGAAATTTAAGTCTTTAAACCATCTCATTTGTTTTCATTAAGGGCTTTTAGCTATATGCTGTGCTTCTGTCTTTGATATGAAGGAATTTACTGAACTAAAGGGGCTGGACCCAAAGACATGCACTGAAACTACTTTATGTATAAAAATGAGCTTACTCATATATGTATTTCTGCTTTATATTCAAACCTATGAATTACACAAAATTCTTTAACTGCTACATACAAAGATATTTCGGGAAGGAGGGATCTTTTTCTGCGTGTCAGGATAATAGTAATTCTCCCTTTAAAAACAAATAGAGTAGAGCAGTAAGTTACAGTCTGCAGCAGCAGAAGCCCTCTGAATGCAAAGGGTTTTCCAGAACCTGATGTAAGGCTGGTGTGTGGCAAATATAATCTTCATTAAGATGCTGTTCGGGTGAAGGGACAACACTGGAGCTCAGGGTCAACAATGAGACTTTCTCATGGGTATCCAATGTAAGAAGTATGACTGAGAATGTTCTGGAAGCGCAGAGTATTAATGGTACCATAGACAAGCCAACATGGCAACCTAGTTAAACATACATGAGTTTAGAGTTTATGTTAGAAAACCATGGACAGTGCTGTTAGATTACTGACAAACATTTGTGGAAAATTCACAGTGCTTGAACTATGAAATGTTTGAAAATGGAATCAAGAGGCACTACAAAATAACTTTTGAAAGTCCTGTCAATACAATATCAAAGAAAATTGCTGACGGAATGCAACAAAGCAATAAGGTGATGTGAAAGGCCACTTAGTAGGTGAACAGGGGACCCAAATGAGGGAATTACACTCAGAGAGTAAGGATCCCCATCCAAAAACAGTGAGTACAAAAGAAAGATTTTGATAACTGCCAAAACCATTTAGGTACTGTGGTCTTGCGAAGGTGTTAGATTTTGGGTGTGAATGTTTAGGTTTCTCCACAAGGCTAAACTTACATGCCAATTTGGGCTTGTAGGGAGACAACCATGCTCAGCTAAACCTGATATTATTTAAAGGTGCTTTGCTGGCACAGAGTTGAAACCTTTTTCCTGATTTGATGGTTGTGGGATCTGGCTCATATGCAGGTGTTGGGTGTGGGTGTGTGCACAGTTTTCAATGTTATTCTCCTGCATAAAAACTCAGAGAAGGGTGAAGCCTCAATGGGCTTTTTGTAGGGTTTTTGTTCTAAGAAATCAGTTTTATTTATCATGCTCATTTCCATTTATCATGCACTATTCTGATTGGACCAAACCTAAAAGGTATGTCCTTATAAGGTTTTACAAAAGGATCATTTTGTTACTGTTGGAAATATTTCTCCTGTGTGCGTCTGGAGAAATGAAACTACAGTGTACTTTGAACTCAAGCACTGAAATTATGATGCGTATAATCTAATAGTCTGCAAATAAATAGCTATTAAATCAGTTCCAACAGCAGAATAAAATCACATAAAATAATAAAACTTGATGCAGGATGTGTTATACACTAAATGAAATCCAACATTCAAAAATCACTTTTGCTGTCTTGGATTTTTAAAAAATACATTTTTATTAATGCCGTGTTTCATTAACATTGGCATTTTGGGCATTTTAACTTTTCAGCCTATATCCCTAATACTCATACCACTGCCTTAATATTCAAATTACTTATTTATTTAACAAATTAAATAAACAAACAAAAAGATTTTCCTTGGAGTTAAAACTATAGTCTGAAAAGGATGACTGGATGAAGTAAATAAAGTTTTTTTTCATTATTATTGTTTGCTTTGGTATTATAAAGTGTGGCAATTGATTTGACCAAAATCACAATTAATTAAAACACACATACTTCCTGCGTGCCTACAGGGAGCTTCCTGTTCCTCACTGATATCATAACGTGCTGATTGGTCCAATTAACTCTTGCAGGTACCACGGTGCTGAAGGTCCTGTAGGTAACTGCAGGTTCTGTCACTGCGGAAGGACTGCCCTTCCAGCCTGAAAAAATGTACTCGGTTCTCTGCAGTAAAACCCCGCACTGTGAGCATTATAAGCAGAGAAACTGCAGAGGTAGCATGAAAAATGCTAAGTAATAATAAACGTCACAATTCAAGCTTTGGCTTCCTGCAAAAAGCAGGAAGGGCTACTGTGTTCCTTAATTCCTCTAGAAAAACCTCTTTGTGACTCGATGATCGGACTTGGAGAGGATTTGATACCCCAACTCAGGTCTGGTACTCCTAAAAGTGTTTTATCTTAGTCATAACCTCCAGACCAAAATGGCTGCTGAAAGTGGTCTTAGTTTTGAAGTCACTGGCATGTGAAATTCCATCATTATTACCAAGTGAATAACTAATGCTAACAGTTAAAAGTAATTGCAACCTTTTGGCACATCCAGGCAGTGATTCAATGAGGCTTTTGTGCCTCCTGAATGTCGGGCGTGCAGAGTTCCTGTGTTCCCTCGGCCTTCAAAAAGCCCAAGCTGTCAAAAGCGTTTATTTTACCAATCGACTGTAAATCGTCACACAACCTTTAAGACCTTGAGGACAGCTTGTTTACCGGCTGTGAAAGATAGAATGAATTGTAAATACATAATAATTTTTAAATGGGGAGTTGAAGGGCCACAGAGCTAGACCCGGAGAAAATACCTAGCTTCACATTTTTCAAGTAATAGCTAAAAAGTGCAAGAATGGAACTGCACTGAATGAATGTCAAATTGGAAAAAGATAAATCTTGAACTATATCGTTATAGTGTGCCGACTTGCCGGCCCATTAGTTCTCAGTTAACAGACTATAAACAGCTTGAACATTCTTTGCTTAAAAATGCAATTTAATTTATTTAAGGTTTAATGTCAAGCTAACAGGGCTACATATTTGATGTGCTATTGCCCGCCGAGGGCAGGTGGTAAATGGCTGGACTCTTGGGCTTTAGTCTCCGCTTTAAACTAGCGCCAACTGAACAGACCTTGGTGTAGCCGTGGAAACGGAACAGGGCTCTGAGAGAGCGAGTCCACACCAGGAGTGAAAAGGTCAAGCATCCAGCTCATGGCCGTCACTGTCCGCTTTGCAGAATCTGCTATGTGATTATGACAGCAGGGACATAAGAATTAGGGATATCAGGTGCGGAGATATATGGACCAGATTATTTTTTTAAAATGATCATGACATGCCGTATCATTTTAAATATGTAATAGAAGACATTCATAATACATAATCTTAAACAATATTACGAGGAATTCAGAAATCACAAGTATTACAAAATGTACTACCTTTACAGAAACCTATCCAGTTAAAATTAAAATAAATCCTCAATCAGCTGACTTTTCTTATTTCTGTGGGCTGATTTCCTGATGTTTATGGTCTCACTCATTCAATGTATTTTCTTATACTTTCAGGTTACTGCAGATTTGTTTCCACCCTTTATTCTTATCCTCCAGCTGTGTGTTCCATGTGTTAATTTTTGTGTCAAATAGTCTCATGCACTATTAAACATTAAATATAAACTTTAAATATTAGGACAGTATGGTGGCCTTACAGCCCCATGGTTCTGCATTAGATGCCCTGTGTTTGGGGGGTTTCTTCCTGCAGTCTGAAAATATGCAGATAGCAAATTGCTGACTCTAAATTCCCATCCAGGGTGTCCCCTGTCTTGCTTACTGTAATAGACTGTCATCCCATCCAGGGTGTCCCCTGTCTTGAATCCTGCTATTCCTGGGAAATACCTGCCTCACTTTACACTGGATAAGTGGTTATGAATGATGGACAGATAAGCAGATGAATGGAAATGTTTCTATAACTATATATCAGTTTGGACCTACTATAATCCACAGTGTTGTGTGTGTTAGTTTAATTTTGCCTTTATTAAAAGCATTTTTACTGGATCAGAATGTTCCATATATCTTGCTTTTATATAAGCCTCAAACTCTAACAAGATGGTCAATTTGGTTTTTGGAGTACAAAAAGAATGGGTTTCCAAAGTGTTTCCGTTTTCTCTTATAAATTTTTTATTTGCCATTTTTAATGTACCGTAGTACAATAATAATAATTTGAAGCATATCTGTTTATTCTGTTGACTGGTGAGTTTATATATAATTGATATATAAAGTTAGATGCCATTAGTTAATCAAGATGTGCGTGATTCACGTTATTTAATATTTCAGAAGGAAAAATACTGCATTATAGAATACAAAGCCACGAGGGGTAATTATACAAAAGTGCGAAAATAAATCCCTGGCTTGAGAAAACAGAACATTGTGTGAAAACGACATTACAACGAGCGCCCATAACCATGACATTATTTAATGGCGTAACACGCGTTTCTGTACTCTAATAATGGCAGAACCGCCATTTGAAATGGCACATAAGTGCTTTGTCTTCCTATTTGTGTGTATAAGAAAACAGAAGTGGCCACAAAAGCATGCAAATTAACCACAAGCAAACATTTGTTACATTTTTATCAAGGAGACTTTAATCTCGAAATAATAAAACACTCACTGCAGTATATAACGTGTTCAGAACTTTTTGTGGCCCTAATATGCCATAAAATAATTTAACATATTATATAAACTCAAAACCTTTAAGTTTGCTAGTCCCGTAATGCGCACACTGGCTACTTGTTCGCTTAAATTCCTTTTATTGTCAAAGACTTTTTCTGAGACGTTTGCCTGTTTGTAACAGCTCCCCCTGGCCGAAGAGTAGAGGAATTGTCATTTTGATTTAAAAAAATCTTGTGTAAGATTAGTGTCAATTAACAACTCAGACTAAATGATTCATAATTTGATAATGCATAATTCCTGATTCACCTACTAGCTAGAAAAAGACATGGATTGGGAATGTTCACTACGATGGACTAGTTCAGTGTCAGCTGCCTTCTGGCTTCTTCTGCGTATGCATGGGGTTGGCTCCGAGCTTATGGCGACCCTCTACTGGACAAGCAGTTTCAGAAGATGGATTGATGGACGGATAACGGAAAAAGGAGAAAATATGAGTGTACCTCTTGTCAGGTTAGGACCTTCTTCTATTACGGTTTCCATTCTTATAAAAACCAAATCAAAAATGAGTCGTGACTTTGTTCTGGTCCTCTTTGAGTGTTTACGTCAGTTATGTACATCTTAAACAAAACAACTCTTATTCTGGAGAAAGTCACATGTTATATGTTCCATTTTAATCATTTGAACGTTCTCATGAAAGACTGTATTGTTTCAAGACCTCGTAACGTAGCTTTATTTCTTGCAGTTATTTTTTTTTACTTGCTGAACTAGACATCCATGTTTTGTTCAAAATCCAATGTAAAATTTAAACTAGCAGTTGTTAGTATTTTTCCAACTTAGGGTAAGGGCTTGTGGAAACACAAGCTCTGTTCACTTCCTATTTCAAATACAGGTCCGGGGTCTGTGCTGTGTTTACAGTCTTGGAGCGGGAATATGGTTCTCATGTGCAGTCACACATTTTTCTGTCGTGGACTCACTGAACAGTTTCGGCTTTGGGTACTGAGTGAGCTTCACTAGTGATGTCTGCAGGACAGAAAATGAGGGGGGTGCTTTTGAAAATGCCGCGATCGTGTTTGCATTTTATTGACGTTATTTACAAACACGCATGTTTTAAGATGAAATAAACATGCGTCGTTGCTTTCTGTGCAGTTCCTCGACCTCCCGGCATTAAAATGGTTTTTGTTTTGACTGGCATCAAAATAGCGAGGCATGTTGCAGATCTCAAATATCACCATCCTCGTAGCCATTTATAAGATAAACAAGTCTGCATGATCAGTTAAAACGCCACCCGTAGAGGTAACAGTTTGGTTACTTGTATTATTCTTATGTAGCGTTTTCTTTTTTATGTAGTGCTTGTCTAATATTTTCTTAGATTTATCGTGTAGTTTATAGCTTAGACAGGAAGTATTTGTTTCTTTTGAATGCGTGAAAGGTATATATAAAAAGAAAATCGTTTGTCTTGACTGCATCTTCAATCCACAGGGAGAAATAAGAAAGTCATTCCCTTTCTTTAAAAGGATCATTTCTCCAGTCTCCCTGTGTGTGTGTAAATTTAGTGTCTAACTCTACTAAAATAGCAGAACCGCAAATAGATAAAACTTGTAATCTGTTTTGAAATGCATTGGGGGGTTTTAATGACAGTAAAATGTGTGTCTGCGGGACACCCCCATAAACGTAGCTGTAGATAATGTATCCACGTGTTACGCGCTTCCCCAGTCAAACGGCACCTGAGCTGCAGCCAGCCTGATATTCGGAAAGCGGATCAGTGTCTCTGGGAGCGCGCCGTTTCGTCTCATGGCCTCCGCTTCGGGCACATCCCTGGCTGCCACGCGCCAGCCCCCCCGCTCTCTCTCCCTCAGGGTCGGGTCCTTTCAGACCGCAGTGCTGCAACCTGCCAACACGCCGCGAGTGTTTAGTGACTGCGGGGCCGCCGCCTGCTCGGTCCCGCGAGTTTCACACCTCGTTTGTCCAAGTCCCTCCCAACAGCAGCACATATTTCATCAGGGCCCCACCGCCTGACCCGAGACATAAATCAGGCCTGGGGAAATCGGGCCTGGGAGCTGTGTAAGTCGTGCCGGGGGGGGGGGGGGGGGGTTCGGCCTGCGTGCCTGCTGCCAGGTGGCTCTGCTTTCAGACCTGTTCTTCAGAAACAAAGGACGCTGTTTTTTTTTTTCGTTCGTTTTTTCGTCCTTGGACACATGTCAGCGAGTGACGATCGGGGGACTGTTAATTCGACGCATCGCAATATCTCCCTGAACATCCATTGCTGAAGCTGGTACATATTCCCCCACCTTAGGAAAAAATTATGTCATGGTTTGCAGAGCCAGGTCAGGAAAGCACGGGTAGAAAGGCAAAAAACGGTGCATGGAGTAAGATCTGAGGCGCAGACGTTTTGCTCCATCTTGAAAAATGAACTAATTATTTGGATGGTAAGACCCCTCACCTGGGAGTGCAGCTGTCCCAGTCACCAAACAAAGCGAAACCGGTATGACTAAAGCCCCCGAGATGTGCAGTTTCTGGCCGCTGACTGATGACATCATAAACACTGACGTGTGTAATTGGTGACCCTATTGAGGTCAGGGAAACACTTTGGTTAGAGATGGAAATACTAACTCTATCGATGTCCTTGTACTTTTCACCCTTAGGACTCTGTCAGGTATACCTACAGAAGGAGATATTTCGCAGAAAGAATTATTCTGGAAATTTGGCTGTAAAAAGCTAATGGTTTATGTCAGGAGAATGCTTTGGTGTTCAGGCTTTTACCCTGGTGAATATAATTAAAACAATTTAAATGTCCTTCCAACATTCTACTATTACTGATGAGCAGAGTATATATATAAACACCATACAAACATTTCTTTAAATACAAATAGTTGTTTGTATACCACATATCTCTGTATAAACATAGGGAAACATTTTAGTTGCAACGATAATACTAAATTTCCAGGAATAAACCCCTTTCTATGCTGTAGCTTTTGAAAGGTTGGATCCCTGCCAGAGCATTGTGCAATGTGAGCCACCGGCCTCTTACATGACAGAATATAATATAGCGCCTCATTCAGAGTGACTTGCATCTTGTTCAGCCATACATGCAAGTGGATATTTCCCTGGAGCAGTTGCGGTGAAATTACCTGCTGATCACAGCAACGCTGTTTTTCCTGAGGGTCTGACCGGCAACCTCTGGGTCACGAGTCACAGGTGCATGTGTTTAATCATTCTATCTGCTACCAAAACCGCGCTGAAAGAGCTTCAGCTCCAGCTCGAATTACGAGCTGTTCATTATGGGATATTTTCGGTGCTTCGCAGAAACACATTGGGTGTCGTGCGGGGGCGGTGTGTGGCTGAGTGGGCTGGAGCCCAGAAGGTTGCTCGTTTAAACCCCGCGGTCAGCAGAGTTATTTCACTGCTGGGACCTTGAGGAAGGTCCTTTGCCCCAAACCGCTAGATACCGTATGTGTGTTTGCATTGTATCTGCTAGGTCTTGACAATGTTAAATCGGCTCAGATTCTCAGATCCTGGTTCTCACCTTTGGCAAAAGCAAGAGAGGCTTCCTGTCAAGGGTGATGGCAGAGTGACGGATGCCATCATAGATCACAACCAGATCACAAATATACCCTTGGACTTTAATTGGAAGATGATAGATTGTTCTTTGCAACATCAAGTGTCATTGATAATCACATACTACTGGAATAAAACTTTTAGTAATTATTAAAAAAAAAAATCCCATGTTGAAAATTGAGGAGAAATCTTTAAACGCTGGATGAGAGCTTTTTAAATTAATTTTAGTAATTTTTTTAATAACACGGTTGTGTTTATCACCAAAAACACAATGAAAGGTTATATTGTATGTTGTCTTGTTTAAGTTGTGATTTTTGTGTTTGTGTTTACAATATGGTTTTTCTTTCTGTTGTATTTAGGGGAAATTAACTGGCAAGGGTATGATAAAGATACTGCAACGAAGAAAAAGTGCCAAATGACATCAACAATAATAGTGATACTTAAGGGGCGTCTACACAGGGATATGTAAACTGCTGTGTCTGTGTGTGTCTGCTGTAGCATCCTCTCCATCGACGGTCCTATCTTACACCCATCATACACTGCCTGGCCAAAAAAAGTTACCATTTGAGCTTAAATCAGCAAGTACTTAAGAGCCAATGATTAGATCATTATTATAGTTCAGCAACATTTTGCAGCAATAAGGTGAAGTCAGCTGAATACCTGAATCTACTGAACAGCCAGATTATCCCATCAATGGATTTTTTTCTTTCCTAATGGCATGGGCATATTCCAGGATGCTGATTTTTTTTTTTGGCCATGGCAGTAAACATACAGTATAAGTGAAATAATACAATAGTGCTAACATGCCAAAAGCAACTTTTATTCTGAAATTTATTTTGAAACAAAATGCAATCATGAAATTATCCCTCATTTCCTGTATAAAACTGGCCCTTTTAGAAGGTGTTATTTGGCATCAATTATGCTTTAGGATAAACAGAACCAGACCCAAACACATACAAAAACTTCTGTACAATATGGAAGAGTCCAAAATAATTAATTCAAAAACATGAAGCATACGTATTGTCAAACATACAAACATCTACCTATATATAAATCAAAAAGGCTTGTGGTTTGTAAACATTTTGTAAACAATGTTTGGCTGCTGTTATAGTTGCAGTAAACTATAAGATGATCTTTTAAGCTGGATAATGGTGGTAAATTACCAATGCATACCTTTTGGGAGTTTCAATTTGTTTTATTTTCCCAAAATCTGATCCAATCAAGGTACAAAAGCATGTCATAGTATAAAGAATTTTAAAAATCAGGTGTTCAGAAATATTTCTTAAGTGAATTTGATAGGTTATCCCAAACCGTATTTAATGTGTTTACCTATCAGGTCTTATTTGTATCCTCGTAAATTTTCTCTTGAACTCAGCAAAGCATAAAACCCTTACAAACACACAGTCCCGGCAAAAAATGGGAAATCTTTGGTACCTTTAGACAAGCATCAATTGTCTTGTTTTAAATTGAAATATTTTATTTCACCTGCAGAACACTGATAACTGGGCTTGTCGACAGATTGTAAAAGTCTAACAGTGACTGTACCACCTTGGAGAAGGTGCACCTGAAGCAGAGGAGAAGCGCAGTGTAAGGATCTGTGAATGCTTTTCCCAAAGAGTGGAAAGTACAAGAAATGAAATGTTACTTTTTATAGTAAGGAGCAGGCCTTGCATTAACCATCTGTGACTGTAAAGACTACACTGATATTTCATTATTACAGCTCTGAACTTTATATGATTGCCCATATTACAGTCATCACATGTGGAATATAATTTCTGCAATAATTCAGTCAAATTGCCATGCCATGGCCTTTGTCTTCAAAACTAATTTAATAATAATTCAAGCTTATTTTAAACATAATTTAACTTTATGTTACTTAAATGCTGATAAACATTTCCGTAACCAAGAAGGGGGGAGGGGGGTAATTTGTTAGTAAAAGCTTAGGAAAACTCTTGTGGTGATTTGATTGAATGAAGTTTCTCTGCTCCAAGACAAGTTATTTGTTTGAAGGATTTTGGGTTTTTTTTCCCGAGATCCTTCCAAGGAGGAAGGAGATCCGGGGCAGCTCTGTACCTTTGTAAACCTGCAGTCGTGGGGTTCGGGTTTGTTTTCCTGGAGCTGTTGTTTACTCCATGTGCCTTCCTTTCATCACTAAACTGTGCAGTTTATTTACTTTGAACTAAGTGGGTACAACGGTTCTGTTTTCACCAGAACTGAACCCCATATTCAACAGTAAATTATCTCCGATTCCGTCTGCTGGAAATGTACCTCATTTGATATGTGGATGTTTAGAGAGATCCAGAATGGGCAGTTGGTGAGGCTGAAACTCTGGTTCCTGACCAAACGCGGTAAAGAGGCAGGGCGACATTCATCATTAGGCAAGGCACTATAGGGGGTGCAAACAGCCGACATGTCACCAAGGTTTTTCTAATGCAGTGTTTTCCAGTCCGGTCCCCAGGGACCCACGGCCAGTCCAGGTTTTTGCTCCCTCCCAGCTCCCGGTAGCAAAAAAACCTGGACTGTCTGGCAGGGAGCTCTGAGAGAACAAAAACGTGGACCGACTGTGGGTCCCCGAGGACCGGATTGGGAAACACTGATCTAATGTCACCGAGGCTGGACTCCGGACTAGGGCTGCCTCGGAGTGGCGACCGATCTCCATGTGCTTTTACATCTCCTACTTTTATACAGATTACATGGGCTGCCACTTCCTGTATATTCAATTTCTGAATGTGGAACTGACTTGAAGCAAAAGTAGAAGAGAACTTCACTGTACAAGCATGACAAAAAATTACAACAAAGGTTTCCCAGGTTGCTGCCCGCAGCCCTAATGTGTAATAAAGAACTTTCTTTAATATTGTACTATTTCATTGTATGAATAAAGCAAACACAGTGGCCTAGCCACCAACATTGCTAATATAGTGCCTTTTCCTTCCTCTTAAGTTAATAATAATCGCTAATCATCACTAACGCAAGGGATTGAGTAACATAATCGACACTGATGAAAAATATATTATTTCTTAAGCTGGACTTCTCTAACCATCAGAGAAAATAAATACATACAACATTTTTGAAATATAAATGCTTCATATAAATAGTCAAAAAAAGTTTTTTTTTTTTTTTTTTACAAAGGTTGCAACTGTTAATCAGTCACATTTATTATTAATCTGGAAAAAAATACACTGTACCTGTTATCCATATCCATAAAAAATGAAAATAATCAAACACCCCCTCGTGCCCCCCCCCACCAGTTTACAACAGGAGAAGGATCTGATCTCAACAGACAATTCTGGTCACTGCCATTTCTTATTAAAATGTACTTGCTAATAAATCAATAAGAGAAATAAAACAATACCAGGACACTCTATGGCTTGTCAGAGTCTGAAATGCATGGCTGCGTGTCAAACAGGAGCAACAATTTTCAGAATATTGTAGAATATTACTCTCCAGCATTTATGGCAGTTTAAATGCTCCAGTGACCAACACATTTAAACTGCCATTGTCCCTTTATTGCTTATGTCTGCATTTCACAGCAAGATTGTTTATATACATAATTCTGGGAACTGTGAGAAAACTGGGCAAGGTAATCAAATGTTTGTTTCACTTGGCCATTTTTATCCTGGTAAATGTTTCTCATGTAAGTGCTTTACTTCATATAATGTTATACACAAAGGCTTTGTAGGTTTAATTTATTCATAAACAGTCTTATAACAGTTTTTTTTTTTAAAGCACCATGTGATAAATATGATATTTTGTCCTGTTCGACTTACCACCAAACTAATGGAACCACTGAACTTATGCGCTCAGCTAACAGCTTTGAGTTCACTGGAAAGGACAGAATTCTGTGTAATTATAGAGTAAATACCCGCTTGTATAGTTACTACTTTATTGCGTAATAAGGTAGATTGCATAGGTTTCTTAGTCTCATTGTTGACGTGACAGGACTGAATGCAATATGAGGTGACAGACGTCAAACCCAGCTTGCTTTTTCTGGAAACTTCTGTCACGGTGTCCCACATGCGAATGTTTGACATTCCACAGTTTTTAACTTAACACAAGCAACATTAGAAACAATTTTTAAAAATCTTTGGGTTTCCAAAATAGAAAATCGCACTAATTATATAAATTATTTATAAAAAAAATCACGGTTAACTTAATTACATAGGCTTTAAAATTAATTTTAAAATATTGAATACATTAAACCATTTTATAACTTTGTATGATATTCTCTTTTTAAATCAATACCGGAATCCCTTTGCTGCTACAATTTACTGTTTAAGTTAAAATAATGTTTGCCAATTTTTTTTTTTCTGATACCACTGAATAAGACTTTCCCTAACTCTCTCTCACATTCACGTGCACACACACACACACACACACACACTTCAATCGAGTACCAGCATGACTGAACAAGAGTTAACTATTTAAAAAAAAAAAAAACAATAAAAAAATTAAATTGTAATAGGAAATTCTGAAATACTTAAACTGAATTCCCCATACAATCAGATGTGACATTTTCACATGCATGTGTATTTCCCAGCAAACAGCCTCAAGTACATGCTAAATGTGAGTAGAAAATGGGAATCTTTTCAGTTCTATAAATGTGCTAATTAATAAATGTCCCTCAATTTGACAAAATGTCACCATGATATCCTTGTTAATGGAAAAGCCTTTTCTGCTCAAGGGTGCCCCCTATCTGACACTTCCTGCATCTGGAACACAGTCACATAAATAAATATTTAAGGGAAATTCCTCAGAGTTTTCCATCAGCATCCCAATTAAAAAGTTAATGTTGAAATATAAAAATATTCACAATGGTCCTTTAAAAAAAGATGATTCCTTAATAAAAGTTTGTGCTTTGAAAACCATGCTATATTGGTACAGTACTGACTGTGGTTCTTGCAAGCTCTGTGGTCCTGGAACATCAATATGGCCTCCAGACGGACTCATCCATTCGTCCACTGGAGTTGAGTACTGTAGGGGAGCTGCTGTGACTGCCGTCGGCATCCACCCCATCCGTCTGGCTGCTGAGGTTGGGGTTGATCAGGGAACTGCCAGAGGAGGCGCTAGTGCAAGGTGGAAGCATCCGGGAAGGTGAACGATCTCCCCCTGGGACCATGGAGAATTGGTACGACCCAGAAGAGGCGCCATAGTAGAGATAGGGGGTACTGCTGGTCTGGAACGGTCCACTTTGGTTTTGGGTAGATCCGGGATAAGGAGGCGGCAGGTAGGTGTGGTAATGGGCACTGCCCAAGGACATGCCCGAGGTGACTGGGGTGGGCGTGTAGGTGAAGGTGGCAGGGTAATGCATCCTGGGGCTGGAGAAGCGGCTCTCTGTCAGGGAGGAGAGGCCAGCAAACTGCCGCGGGTCAGAGAATGGGCTCAGATCTGAGGCTCCTGGGGTAGCAGAGAGACAGACGGTGACGTCACCATGGCGTCAGAGGGACAGGGTCACGGAGAACAGAGACAGGGCCAAAAAAGCTGCTCATGCTCGTACAGCATAAAAAATAACCAGACACAGGAGCAACAGAGTTAGATTACAGACTTTATCATGCCAGTGTTACACCATCATTGCAGAATACATACGTTTGCAAATAATTATTAATAATAACAATAATAATAATAAATAATCCCCAGTGCCATAATATCAAAGCTCTATCAACAATACATATATTTTCTCTGAACATCCTGTTAAAGGATATTACATTTTTAGGCCAAAAGTTATGGGTTTATGACTGACAGACTTACAAACTAAATATGTAAGAAGATTAATGAAACGTAGAGGGTCTTAAACCACTAAGGGACACTTTTTTTTATTATTTATAATCGCACATCTGATATTTTAACCAGACCGGCATCACAGCTTCATCATTATTACATCATTAACAATCAATGAGTCCTGAGAAAGATGTTTTTACATTTACACACTTTCCATAAACATTCTTTTCCTTGCTCTCTCCCCTGACTTTAATTCAATAACACTTCGCTTTAAAGTTAATACTCGCAAGGCTAAGTTTCAGACTTATTTTCTGTAAGGACTGTATATTACATTGGGACAAACTCCAGGCACCAGAGCCACACAAACGGCACAAAGATCAGGCTGCATTTCTCATCTGTGAGTCCGTCTGCGCGGCTGCCTGCGTGTCTGCATGCACTCGTGTGTGTGTGTGTGTGTTTGTATGCGCGTGTGATGCATTTCTACAGAAACGGAAAAAAGCGCCCATTCGGGATGAATCAGGAGTCGGCCATATGGAAGCACTTTGGGGGGAAAGCGGCATAATGAGCTGGGGCAGCCTCAGATGTGGCGGCATGTCTCCGATTAGCCGGGGAGGGGGGCAGATCTCATCTCTCAGCTCCTCTGCTGGGATTTCGAAAAAATTAAAAACCGCTAATAGGCTGTGGCTACCATTGCGCCGGGCAGGGAAATGCTTCCTCCCTCCATAAATCGCGAGGCGTCCTCCCCGTCGCCCCGTCTGCCGCGGCCCCCGGTCCTCTGGGGGCCGCTCCCAGTGCCTCACTGCTGCCCCCTCCCAGTGTGTGTGGTCGCTCAAGATCATTTAGCCCCTTTTCACGTTATCAGACATCTGTCGTTAAAATAATAATAATAACAGGATGCTTTATGCAAGACTGAGCTGCTTTATGCAAGACTGAGCAAATAGTTAGTATCCTCAGCGAAGTCATCACCAGTATGACAAGGGGTCTTATCCCAAAATTTGGAGCACTGCAGAAGGCAGACGTTTAATTATTATTATTATTATTATTATTATTATTATTATTATTATTATCACTTTCAACTGTAGGTACTGTGCAGTTAGAGACTGATTATAATGGGTACTACAGGGAACACCTATATAAGCACTTATAGCTTATATAAGCATGTATAATTTGTTTATAGCTCCAGGAGCTAACACAAGCTAAGCACTCACTGTGAACTGGGAGGTGTTCAACTCCCCACGCTAATAAACATTGCAGATGTGCTGGTGAAAATCCAGCTACTTCACTATATTCTATCATCTTACTATATCCCAGACAACACTGCAGAAAAGTCACCTTATTCCACAATATCCCACCGCCTGTCCGCACATAAAGCAGCCCCTATATTTTTATAAGTGTGTGTCAAAAAGATTTCCGCTCTATGACGCTGGGAAAGGCCACGTGTTAAGGAGGCCCCACTGCTGGCGGGAAACGTGAAAATTGAGCGGTTACATGGGATTTGCATGACGGCCCGGAGCCTTCCAACCAAAACGGACGGACTTTAAGACCATGGGTGTGTGTGGCTCTTTGAGAAAAGAACAAAGCTTGACATCCCCAAGATGAAAGCGGGACAAAATCTAAACTAATCAAATCCGACAGGGCAGTTTGGACGGGCTTCAGACCTGCCAATAACAAGTCACGCTGAGGAGTAATTTACATTCTCACATTTGCTCCAGGCTTAAGAAGAAACGTAAGGGTGTGTGGCAAAGAAACACAAAAAAAAAAAGGAAAAAAGAAAATGATCTGGCAGCAATACAGACAGGTGGCAAAAAAGTGAAACTTATTTGAATTGAAATTTTAAAGCAGCACCCCAGCACAGAGATACAAATTGCAGTGCAGCCGTTCTCGATGCAGTGCATTAGGGTCACTGGAATTACCTCGACGGCTGCTTCAGGAGCACAGATCCCACTATAAACAGAGGCAGACGGACTTTTTTTCCTCTCTGCGCAGGACCTGTTATTACCTGCTCCCCTGTTATTACCCATACTCCTCTAAAGATCAAACGTTTTAATGGAGGAAATAAGGAAACATAATCTCTCTTCACCGTTAGAAAAATACGCTTTTGGAGAAGCTCTTGAGGCTTGGATCATGTTGGTGGTTTTTTTTTCCTCCAAAACATCACAGGCTTCTCTTTTTTTAAATATTTTTCCCCCATCTATAAAATCTATGGGTGATGTCATCGCGGAGGCTTTTCTTTATTTGTTATGCTATTACAATGTTTAAATTAAGACATATGAATGGGTACTTCTTAGCAAAGGTGCCCGTCGGATAACATAAGCAGAGATTTTCGGGGGTGCTAATTCATCCTCCAGAACGAGGCAGCATTACGAATGATGGCTCTTATCGTTACAGTAACGCTAAAAATCAGCTGCCATTAGCTACTGCCACACTAACACTAAGGATCATTACATTAACATTTAAGTTACCTTCCATTATCACTGTAGTATTGAGGATGACTGAGTAACATTAACAGAGATGACAGCTACCCATCACTATAGTAATGCAAAAAAAAATAGGTCCATTCATGAATAAGCCCTACCAGAAAAGGCAAACAAATTCTATACATATATTTGATATCTGGAGGCTGCCCTCCTCGATCGCCCTGCCGTCAAACAAGCCCGTTGTGTCTGTGTGGCTTTATCTTTCCATCATCCCTCCCCCAGGCGTGTGAGAGGGAGGGGCGCTGGCGCACCTGCACACAGGGGTTACCTGAGAGCCGTCTGGGCACATCGCTGATGGCGGGCAGACCCGTGGCACGGGAGCAGGACAGAGGCGTGGTGGAGTGAATGGACGGAGACGTCATTTGGCTCAGGTATGGCGTGTAGGGCTGCTCGTAGGACCAGGGAGGGGACGACTGAGACTGGCGCGGATCTGTCGGGGGAAGGTTAACACCGTGAGTTCACCGAGTACGTCGCCCCGGCAAACATCACGGGGAAGAAGTATCATCATCGTCAAACAATTCTTATGTTTATCCTGCTTCATTTTTTCAGCCATTAGTCAGCGGTGTCATCATCCATTTGCAGTCTTCATCCGTGAGCTCATTCATCCAGGTATTAGTCTTCATGCATTCACCCTTTCTCCCACATCATCATCGTCTTTAGCACACTGGGATTCTCAGCCAGCCGGACACTCGAATCTCGATTACGGTAACAGACGATGTAGCTTAATGAGCAGCGAGCGTGTGCCCTGGATCGATCCTATGTGTTGATCTCCCTGCTGAAATCAGCGTCTCCCTCGTAATACTCGGAGTCAAACCAGGAAGGAAATGGAGTTTCTGGGCAATTACCAAGCTGAGCTGGTGATCCCTGTTTCCATAATAACGTGGTTGTAAACAAAGACACGTACTGTAGAATACTGCTAGAATTACTAATAGTCTAATTTTTGCAGGTTCGTTTCTCCGGCTGACACATAAACTAAAGGATCGAGCAAGCTTTAATGCCATTAGCCACACTAACACTAAGAATGTTAAATGCTAAAATTTGCTGATCGCCCACACTGCAGTGTCACACAAGCACCTTGCATTTCATGGAAAATGGCCTGGAGGACCGTGGAATCACCTGACTGCATGCGCACACCATGCCAAAAAGAGCAGAGCTCACAAGTCACTTAGCGTTACGCTGGAGCCCGTGTCGCACATTACAATCCACCCCTTTGTGCGCGAGTAACTCTTAGAGTGTAGTTTGACTCACTAATGCTCACCGATCACACTCCACAAGAAGACAAGCTGGAGATTTTATACAGGAATCCTACACACGTACTAATAGGTATTAATTGAACAGTAACTGGAGAGGAAATACAAGGTACTGACGGGCCACAGAAGCATTCTGAACACCAAAGAAACCTGAATTTGTCTTTGTTTGAGGGTTATCTGATCATAATTAATAATAATGAATAATCGTATTTTATAAGCCACATTGAGAGAGAGATACCAGAGAAATCACCGTGACTCAATGTCATTAGTGTATCTACTCTTGGCTGACTGTGGTCTCGCTAGTGCACTTTAACCCTGACAAAACCAATTTTTTAATAAACAAATTGCCACAGATGGCTGAAGTCATGGCATAAGGAGGCAATAAATTGCTACACTGTAAAGAGTCTCAGCATATTTTAGTTTATCTGGGGTTAATGAAGATGCTTAATTTCTCCTAACGTTGCCCTCACCAGTGATCTGGGTTTGTCCCTGTTGATTGAAGGAGTTTGGCCCTGCGTTCAGTGACGGGCGGGGACTTTGCGTTGGCACGGTAACCCTCATGGTGGTCTGACGGATGCGCTCCAGCTCACTCAGACGGTCCGCGAACAAGCCGGGCTTTGGAGGGTCCTCCAGCTTCTGTCTGTGTCCTGCCAGAGCACAAAGACCCAGCCGTTACAGTGAAGCCGCGAGCGCCATGCCACAGCCCGCACTAACCATGACGCTAAGATCAATGCTCTCCATAGGTCACGCTAATCACCTGCCGCTATCCAGCACTGCAGCACCGCTAGGAATTAGCTGCTGGTACCTATAGTGACAGTAGCGCTAAAAATGACCTATAGTAGCGATCGGGGGTGCAGTAGGGGCCTGGATACCCCAACAGAATTAGGGGGCCCGGCACTGTACAGGGTTCACTGAATATGCAAAATTATATGGTGACATTTAGTCATGGGGTCCATCATACAGGAATGCCAAGTGTCATGTGAAAAACAACTAAGGCATAATGGTTCTAGAGTAGGCTATTCCATGCCACTGTTTGCTATGATACTGTGTACGGTTGGCGTGGCAGTGAAGCCCCACGTGACTTGACAGTACTGCCAAGAATTAGCTCCTGAATTCCGCCATTAGAGTAACGCTAAGATTTACTTGCCGTCATCGATCGCTACACCAACCGTAAGGGTGAGTGATACTGAGCGTTAGCGGCTATCCAGCATTACAGTAACACGAAGCAGCAGTTTCCATTATCTCGACAGTAATGCTAAAAGTTGCTACGCTGGTGAATAACGAATAATAACATGAAACTGGGAAGCTTACAATGCCAGACTATAGACATTCAGCAGATATGCTGTCCAAATGGTCACAAGGAGCCGACACAGCACAGGACAGAGATGCCAGACTCCAGTTACAATTACACGAAGAATGAGCTCCCATAGTCCCACATCATTACAGCAGCGTCTCAGTTGAGCTCCCATAATTGTTACAGCAACGCCAAGGAGAAAGCACCCACAATGCATCACTGTAATGATGCAGTGACTGCGTCCACAGCATTACTCTCTGAATATCAAACGCGCTGGTGGCACAGCGCAGTGGGGCTGAAGCATCCCGTGGCCCGTTGAGGCCCGGTACACATGCAGAAGCTTCATTTTCTCAGACGCTGCTCTGATGCTTCGGCGACCTGATGGTAAACGTTACCTTTTAAACGTAGATATCGCTCTGCCAATACTTTCACTTCAATGACATGCTAGAGCCAAACTGTACATACCTCCTGTGAACAGATCTGGCTCTCATACAAAAACCTGGAAGCCGTAATATACGCCCCGGCACCTGTAGCTTCCTGTTAATGACGTACTAGTGACACTGGCTCTTCTGCGAGCGACAAACGGCAGTGCAAGTAACGCTCCGAAGGGGGCGCCAGCGCGTGTGTCACAACAGGGATACGACATCCTACTCGCACACACATAATAAAGCAACATTTAAACACCCCCCCCCCCTTTAGAAAAGTGTTCGAGTTGCCGTAAACAGAGCTTGTCACGCGATGTCCACGTCCCCTGCAGCCAGGCCCCGTCCACGGCGCGTCACAATGCGAGTGCTGCGTCGCTCAGACCTTTAATAATGCAATAAAGGCCCACAGGTGCATGCAGCCTTTCGGGGTAAAGCTTTTGTGTCAACACAGTGGAAGAATACAGGGGAAAAAAGGGTCTAGGCATGGCTAGGACTTTCTTTTTTTCACTCTTTCCCTCGACAAAATGAGTCTGTCTGTCTCGCCTGGGCCGGCTCCTCTGAATGGCAGTAAAGTAAATATCAAACACCAGAGAAAGACTCCTGCTGAAGCTGGCTGGCGTCCAGTTGGCACGGCAACACTGAGTTACCTCCATTCCTGCAGAACCTGACTGGGTTCAAGACCGAAAACAGAGCGACTAGCGCTTTATAAGAGGAGAGTCGCCGTTTTGACCTAGACGTCCGCTCTAGGTCTGAGCGGCGCTTGACGCTAAACGAGGCTAATCTGTAGAATGTGCCGGGGATTACTGAAGATGGTTGTTACTAATACGTTTGATGACCAGCCAGGGAGCGGCCGCCAACGTGAAGCAAAGAGCACTGGGGTTAAGGACTCGTAAGTCCTCACTGTCGGTCCAGAGTTTTGATCGAATATTCCAAAATGCGCATAGAGCTGGAGTTGGCTTGATAAGAGGCAATCTGGGCTCCTTAAATTTTATTTCTGTGTTTTCAAATACAATTTCTGGCCAATCACGAGCCTTCATTAGTACACAGTAGTCTGGAGTTTCCATCAATACATCCAGGATGTAGGTTTCTGTCAGATATAAATACAGCAAGACTTTAATCATGGGTTCTAAGATGTCCACATTTCTGAGACGTCACCTCAGACAGCTCAGAGTGTGATGGATTCGGATCAGTTTCACAAAGAGGCCATTTCTTATGATCCCCAAACTCAAGGAAACCTTTATGTACATCAGACGCATTTATAACACGGCGCCCAGAAACTAATGACAAATTGATTTCACCCTGTTATGCTAAAAGTATGTCAGGCTTACTTCATAAACGAAGCTCATTCATGAAAATCGACTAAATCACCCTGTGCGGCCGTTATGCTCTAACTTACCGACGTTAAAGCGCATATAAATACCTGAACAGTGCGTACGGAGATGTCAGCGCCCCAGGTGGGCAGTAAATTCAGGCTGTGGTACTCTGCTAGCTGCCATCTATAGCGCTGTCCTTCAGCCTCACGTGCTTTAAGCTGTTACAAAGATTTTTCTTTTTGCCTGCAGCTCTAAATGCAGAGGCACTTTTTTTTTTTTACGGGAGCAGGCTTTCAAACTGCAGCAGGGTGCTGAACACCTCCATCTTTTTGCACAGTCGGGGTGGGGGGGAGGAGTAGGAAATTAGACTGTCAGATTGTCCCAGGGAACACAATGTCTTTCTTTAAAAAGTCTTCCTGGTTTTTTCCCCCTTAAGTTTTTCTTCCTTGTTAACACACATCACTATGTAAAAGCGACTAAATCAGCATTTGTTTAATTTTTTCACTGCAGTCACTGTGAGTAATAGAAACAGAATCGCATATAAGCCAGTGGTAGATGGCATCCGGAAATGTTTTAGCATGGAAAATGAGACCATGCTTTGATACGTTACAAGGTGACTACAGCTATAACTTAATGTACTTTACCGCTTACTATGTTAATCTCATCATCAATAACCGATGGTGCATATGTATAGCGATTTTATTAGCGAGACATTTTCTGCGATAGCTATTAAATAGCCAGCAGCCAGGTGAAGGGAATTTAAAAGACACATCATGGGAAAGTGGAGAGGACAGTACGTACGAAGGAACATCATCCCGGGACAGGAATGCAGGGCGCAGAGATGACGCATCGACGCATTAGAGAGTCCACGCTGCTCATGAAGGCTAAGGCTCCCCTGCAGCTCGCTACTCTACTTTAGCGGCGTCTTCCAGGAGCTAACAATGACGTTTCATTTTATAACCTTATACAATAGAGAGGTTGACTACACATTATGTTAATAAAGCAATGTGATACATTCTAGCTGTGAGGCTGCCTGCGTCTTCATGCTGTTAGGCAGTCAGTAAAGAACGTGGAAGGAGACAGAACAAAGTACATCCATCTATATTTCATAATGAAAAAAAAAGGAGACCACAACCTCCATGCCGAAGAATAAAACAATGAACTGTTTCACGTACTGGTTCATAACCACCGTCAGCCAGAAGAAAAGCTGGGGGCTGGGGTGGGGGGGGGGGTGTCAAGGCCAGGCGCCGTCGGCCACGAGGGTCTGAAGGAGCGGAGAGAGAGAGAGAGAGGGAGAGAAAGAGAGAACGAAGTAGTGAAAGAGGGGAGATGCGAGCCAGGCTGCGATGGAGGAGTGCCAGAAGTCTGTGTGGTCCCAGCCTTGCAGGCTTCAGGAAGCGAGGCAGGCCAGTGAAGGGCATGAGCACTACCAGGGTGCCATAAATCGATCAGCTGTCTGTGCGCCTCGGACGGACCGCCTGCCGCCGACAGCTTAGAAACACCTTCTTCACTCTCCAATTTGTTTACGACAGGAACAAAACAAACATTTCGTTAGCTGCTTGGATGTAAAGCAAGTAAATGCTTTAATTTTCATTTATAACTGGGTTCTTTTCATTTTTTTTTGTAACTTTCCTGGCATTTTGAAGAGGAACCTGAACGGGCTCGAAAAACTGCAAACAGAGTCATCTAATTTAAATTTTTATATATATAAAATCCTTTTATATATATA
>JAODLC010000043.1:14900644-14914623 GCA_026781145.1 Hippopotamyrus pictus
ACACACATATAATCATATATATATATAAAATCCTTTTATATATTTATGTGTATTTATGTGTGTGCGTGCACACATATATATATATATATATATATATATAAAATCCAGTGCTTGTTCTTTAGAAAACTGCAGTGAAGTTCATAATATAAATACATATCTGAATTGCTGCTATCACCAATTTGCTATCAGCACCATGGAATCGTACCTGAAATTTTGCATGTATGATGGTCACAGGCCGGCATTTTGTGCCAAAACAACAAGGAAAGGTTCTGGCAAGCCAGCTAAGCCTGTAATTGGGGAACGTTCAACCAACTCTACTGGTGCAGGACACACACTATCAGGCTCTATGGCTCCATTTATTCCAACAAAACTGTTCTAGGTCGCTGTAAATAGCCAGATTTGTTCTTGCCAACTACAACAATAAATTTCTTTCTACATCTTAGGAATTTAAAACAAAACATTAAATTCAGCTCACTCTGGGGAAGAGCAGAAGAGGAACTGAGAGGAGATTTAGCATGCACCGGAGAAGCTTTTATTTCCCCCTAACACATTCTCCCTGTCAGGACTTGTCCGAACTTGCGAAGATGCGCTGGGTTCTTACAGAGCACGGCTTTGCAGGATTGTCTGACAGTGTCGCCCGTCTGAATCTCTCCATGGGGAAAATGGGAAAGGAAAACGTCAAATAAATCAGCTTCTCTGACTCTTTGTTTCACGAAATCATGGCTTCCAGCTAAATAAGCACATGTTGTGTATTATCCAATCAACGCCTCCGGATGCGCAAACCACTGACGCTGCTGTCTCCGACGGCCACGGACTACGGCGAGAGAGAACGCGACGGTTGGCTTTTTCGGATTCGGGAGGTTGCCGATAAATCAAGATGTTGCGGAGGCCATATGGAGGGACGGCGTCACCGTAGCTCCTTCAGACGTCCGTAAGCTGCCTCGCAGATCTTGGGGAAAGCATCCTGCCTCCATTCCCAGTGCTAATCTACTCTCCACGCGCCCGCCGTGCCTGCCAGGCTCATTTATTTACCCCTTTTTCGTCACGGCGTATCTTGCTGGTGTACGTTTCCAAAACAACTCCCAAATAATGCATGAACTCCAAAGTAGCTCCAAACAGAGCCTGTTTATACCTGTATCTCTCATGCTGTTTAGGCCTTTTTGAAGTCGAAAATACACTAATTAGTTCCTGCCAGCAGCCTTAAGAGGTGCTTTCCAGCACTTTTAGACAGTCTACACACCCAGCTCACATTCCTTAGACAAACTGGACTGTCAGAATAGTGTCACTTTTTATTACCTCAAACAGGTTTTAATAATTCATTAAATCATGTACAATATAAAAAGCATATTTCAAGACAACATGTCCTAATTGGCTCAGTGTGGGTGCACTATTGGCTCATATATCTACGGATCAGGGTTTGAATCACGCTCTTGCTTTGTGTGTGGGCATTGTGTGTGTTGTGGTACAGTACATTTCTCTCGCAGTCTGAAAACATGTAGTTAATTCAGTTGGTGTCTGTAAATTGCCCATGGCACGTGTGTGTGTGTGTGTGTGTGTGTGTGTGGTCCAGGTATGCATTGCATTGTGGGGACTAGCATGCTGTTCTTTCAAGAAGTTTTATAATGGAAATAAATGATTTATAAATGTCCTTAGTTTTTCAATTGTGCTAGCTAAACAAGGCAATTTTCTCCTCCCTGCTTCACGCTCCGGAGGCCGTCATTCCTGGCACTCGCTTATTGGCTCACGGACAAGGGGCGCGGAGGCCGCAGTGTCGACTCCGCAGGTCACATGCTTCCTATTCTCGCCGAAATTAGAGCTTTAAATAGGTAGCTGGGCTCCATCTGTTTTATTTTTGTGTATCGAGTTGGGAAAACAGCCATTCTGTCAGCACTGGCCACCTACAGGTTGCTGCAGAGGTCTTAAAATAATCATTTAGTAATGAGCATTCCCGTCAAATTTCACTAATATCTTATACACCCTGTCTATTACTGAGGTATGCTTCAGCAAATACCGTCAAACACAACATTACTCAAAACAACCTGCTGTAAAAACAGTACTGTTCTTTTTATTTACTAAAGAACAAACCAAGGATCACTACAGAACACTAGGGAGTGTAATCGTATTGACTAAAATCAAAATCTAGAATCTTACTATTGTGATGCCAAGAGCAGAGCAATGATGCTAATAAAACAGAATGCACAATATGTTGTACTGTGGTTCTATGATCAACATCTATTGTGGTTCTATGATCAACATCTATTGTGGTTCTATGATCAACATCTATTGTATGTGGTTCCTTAAACCTGGAAAGAATCAGTTAAGGCTTTACTTCGCTGAAACGCAGAGAGCTGTCTGATATTTACAACTTTCAGACAAAGCAGACATAACAAGACAACAGGTTGTAACTATACGATGCTCAAACCAACACCACCTTATTAGTCCAAACTACTTCTAATAACCAACATTAAGCGTTCGCAAAATCCAACCTCACGGGCTAATGGCACAATTATAAAACACGCCCTCAAAGCCTTTTCTTCCTCTTTTTTTTTTTGCGGCAGTGGCGTACCGCAGAATAAGCCCAGAGCTGTCATCTGCTTAGGTGCCCCGTGAACACCACAGAGCAGGATTCGACTCAGTCGCATGCTCACCGCAACAGCCGGCAAGACCTGTGCATTCTGGGAACAAACTACCCGCGGAGCTGCGTGCTTTTGCTGCTCTACCACTCCTGCTCCTTGTCAGATAGCTTTCTTCCAGAACGTGTGTAGGAACTGCTACGTTAAATCTACCCTGGTATCTGTATTCACCGTTTGTGATATTTCAGTCTCAAAAAGCAGAAGACACTGAGACCACAGCGGCAAGCTGAGATGTTTCCTCAGGGCTTCCAGACCAAATCCCGAGTACTTCTGGAAACTGTGGCCAAACAGCTCGGCCCAAAGAGCACGCTCCATGAAGACCTGCAGCTCATGCATGTCTAGCCACTCTCTTAGTAAGCCTGGATAATGGTGCGTGGATCCAGAACACGTGTATATTTACCCTTTCGGAGAGCCGTTTCCGACCGCACAGAAGCAAGTCTGTCCCGCTGAACAAAAACGCATCGTGTCCCCGTTCTCTCTCTCTGCGAACGAGTGGAAGGATTTGCTTATGGTCCTCAAGGATTCATACGGTGTCCAACAGGCTATGTAAAGTACATAAACAAATTGGTAATGGATTTCCTGTTCAGGAAAATGATGGTTGTTCCACCCGTATTAAGTGTGTCAGAAGTTCATAGAAAATAAATCCTGAAAAGTAAGAGAACCTGTTGTATTTCCCGTCCTGTGAGCACGCCATTGTATAGTCTGAGGAGCGGCAAAGGTTTTAAGTGTGAAACTTCATTTCCCTAAACATGGAGCCTCCCAACTGTTCATGCACCTTCCTCCACATTACCCACAGGTAACTTTACCCCAGGAAAGCATGTTTCAGCTGATCTATTCAACAACAACAAAAGTCCCGGACTTGTCTCCATTGACGCCGTTACAGTGAATTCATGTCTTGCCCTACAAACCAGCTCCTCCATCAGGTACTATAAGCCACCTAAATATTCGCACTTATTTAACATACGACATTACCAGAGAGGAGGAATTTGTATACAAAGGCCTTCTGAGACAAAAACACTGTGGGACAGAAATAAGTGAGTCCATGTCCAGTTCTGCCAAACATAGACCAGGTAACAAAATGAAGGTTTTTAGGTACCTTCCTATCTGCAATACACTGTGCTTCACTGTGTTTTACAAAGTAATTTACAATATAATGTACAATGTACAAACCAAAAACATCACCTTGTCTGCATGAGTTTATTACTGTGTTTTATTCACTCTGGATTTGGAATGTCTTTATACACACACACACACACACAAACACACCCACACACACACACGTTTGCCACAGCCGCAAGACAATGCGGACGTGGATGGGACAAGGTTCCGGGTAAAGGAATGTGTAAACAGGCAGTAGCAGCCCTGCACTGCACTCACACAGAGTT
This sequence comes from Hippopotamyrus pictus, assembly GCA_026781145.1. Classification (NCBI taxonomy): domain Eukaryota; kingdom Metazoa; phylum Chordata; class Actinopteri; order Osteoglossiformes; family Mormyridae; genus Hippopotamyrus; species Hippopotamyrus pictus. Next base: position 14,904,663 of record JAODLC010000043.1, read on the forward strand.
GCACAACACAGATGCATCCGTGTGTGTCATTTCCTGTTTGGCTACTTGCCTCACACACACACTCACACACACACACACACACACACATGCTGCAGGATGAGCTGATGGGAGACTTTTAAGCCTCTTTTCTGACTAGAAAATAGTTTCAAGCAAAGTTCTCGTTTTTTGTAAAAAATTTTGTAAAAAACATTTCTGGATAATGGCTGATGGGACGAAGGAAGAGGCCTATTTTCACGCTTCAAGCCGATCAATAGTTGGTCCCGTTCAAAGCTCCTCTGTCAGATGCGTGGTTCTGAACACCCTGAGATTCGCATCCACTGCTACCCATCCAAGGGAACATTCTGCATGGTGCCAAGCCCAGCGCCAATCAGAGCTGACTGCTTAAACAGTGTCAGCAGCTCCTTGTGCCCTGCCGCCACAACCAAGACTCACAGAACTCGTCAGCGATATCCCATAATTCCTGATGCATGCAACGAAAACCGGACCTCAATCGGCTGGCAGAAAGGCCTTCGTATCACACCCAGTCGAAGATCATAACCAACAGAAATCAGATTGGCTTTTCAAAAGTGTAACTAAGTCATCAGAATCACACTTTCCCCGTTGTTTAGATTACAAATATGATCACAGACGCTGCAAAGGACAAACAGAACTTGAGGATCCCTTTTCACACCAGACATGCAGAATATGCAGAGTATCTGAAATACTACAGGTGTGTAATACTGAAAAATGTGTTTTCCTTGTTGGTGCATATTCTTCCGCCTGTCAAACATGGCGGTGTCAATCAGGATTTAATATAAGACACATTAATCACGGGTATACCACACGTTCTGGAGCTAAAGATGATTTAGATAAAATTAATAAAGTGATTTAATATGACATATGTTTTAAATAGCTCAATTACTGCTGCATCATAATTTTTAGTGTCACAAAACCACAAAAAAAAGAGACATCAAATATCCACCCTGGTCTGTCTGCCATTGTTTGGGAGCCTTTAGCTAGAACTTCTTTGAAAAGGTTCCTTTTTTTCTTTTTTGAAAAAAGCAGACGGAGGGTGACATGAAGCGAGGGGCACATCAAAGGCGGAACGCGTCGACGATGCCACGGGGCACCGTTGTAGCCGGGCTTAAACGGCGATGATGTGCTGATACAAAGGCCCCAGATGTGTTTATGGAGAGGGGGGAGAAGTTGTTTGCGATGTGATAGTGTTGATACCGGTGCCAAAGAAAGTGGGTGGGTGAGTGGCGCGGTGGGGGGACGACAAAAATATTTTTATGAACGAAAAGCATCTGGGAACAGCTGCTCGCCAGACCAGTTGGCATTGAAGGACACTGTAAAGTTGTTTTTTACATTTTTATTTTCCCAACCCTTTTTTAAACTTTAAATGTACCCGTTCAAAATAAGCTGGGGTACCTCCATGCAGAACCTCAGGCAGAATCTCACAGCCCCGAGACTTTCTGAGATATGAGAAGGTCATATAATCCACTACCTTGGCCAGGGTCTCTGACCCCAAGCTTCCAGATGTGTCCGTTTGTGTTGGCTATTGGCACAAGTATGGATACACTGGAACGCTTCTCCTCACCTACACCATCTTACTCTCCATAGCTCGCAGGTCACAGCACAGGGTTAGCTAACATGTAGCACACCTGGAGCTGGGGGTTAAGGGCCCTGCTCGAGTGCCCATGGATATGTGACTGTTCTTCGATCTTCTGATCACAGGCAGAGAGGCTCAGCATTTGAGCCAGACTGCTACTCTGCTCATTATAAATGCCATACATTGGGATAGATATACTATTGACTACCACGCCTATGACACAAAACTCTACTTATCTCTCATGTAAATTCTTAGAATACTCTAAGCTGTAAGTCTGTGTCCAGGATCACTGTAGTTGTAGTAGTTTCCTTTTGCTGATAACAGATGTGTGTAAGTGGTTCCCAAGTGACTTAGAGATACATTCTTGGATCTGAAAGCAAATGTAAAAGCCAACGCTGCTATGAAAGATCTCGATGTCACTGTCGATAGGGATCTCAGTGTTTGACGGCAACATTTGAAAAGTATCGCGCTCGTCTTACTTTCGCCTGCGGAATGTAGCGTGACGGCCCAGGATTCCATCTCTACATGGTGTGAAGGCCCTGCTTTGTATATCCATAACCTCGAGATCCTAGCAGATTATTGTAACGAGTTTCTGTCCGGCTCTTCAGAAGCTCCATTGAAGTGTCTCCAACTGGAACAAGACGCAGTCGCACATAACTTCCTAACAAAAGAAAATTACAGTCGACGCTTCAGCATTGCCGCGGTCCCCATCGTGGCTTCAATATATCGTGGGGTCGGCGTAAGAAATTAAATGGGAATTTTTTTGGGAAAAAAGTCTGGCAAAAGTTGCAGACGACTTGCGAAGGCCAGCAGGTTAAATTATAAATGCGTGAAATATATGTACGGTGCAGGTTTGGCGCACAGCGACTGTGTTTATGGCAGCCTCTCGCGTGATATCTCCCAGTGATCTCGCAGTAATCTTTCTATCTTGCTTTTTTCGTATCGCTTCGCTCCGCTCACGGGCTCGCTTTGCTCGCCAAAGGGAGCAGAAATTTTTGACGGTTTTTCTAGAACGGAAGGGCCTTGCGCCTCTAGCCATGGCCCTGCAGGAGGGCCCACTGTATGTGAAATACACCGACCCCTGTAGTCAGTTTCTATTGGCTCCCTCTTAAAGTTCCTCTCCCAAATGCTTTAACTTTTTACTGAGCATCTCATCGCAACCAGAAGTGTGTGGATTAAAGAGGCTTTATAGAGCAATCCACTGTTTTACGGTATGTTTGGGATACAAGTTCAATCTTGGGTCCCTATGTAAAAACATACAGCTCCATTTATCTATCCCCCATCTGACTGAACGATGGATTCATATAAGCCTCACTGATTTCCTTGTCATCATATCATGTATGACTCTTCCCGCCGCCCCCCCCCCCCCCCGTTGCCCTACGACGCCTTTACTTGGGATTGACCTTGTTTGTGATTGTAGCTGACAAAGGCTATCAGTTCTTTTATACTTCCTGGACCATTTCTGCATAATAAAAGAAACTCACTTTGGCACCATAATGCATTTTTTTTCCCCCATTATGCTTTCCCACTTGCTCTGAACATTACTGACCACAGAAGATGCCTAGATATCACAGTGTGAAGTCGGCTTGCTTTGATGATCTCCTTCCTGGCCCTATAATGAAAGGAAGCTTATCACCTAACAATAATCAAGAAAACCCCAATTCCACACCCCCAGAAACCATATTACCCAACACCCTCAACTGCATTCATGAAATGCCAGCCACTCTCAGCTATGTTCATGAGATCCTCATTCTGAATGCACTTTACTAATGATATGTGTGATTCATATAATTCATGTAATGCATCCAATCCAATGCTTTTGAGCAATTCCAACGCCTTCAGTCTCTGCAGTCATGACAGACAGTGCAGAATTTGTTTCTGGCCCCTTGTCTGACTCATCTGTCATTGTCGTGTATCTAGTTTCAACAGTTTTTTGTACCATACTTCAGCATTTGTCCACATTATGCAAAGTAAAGTCTCCATCCAATTTCTGCTGGATGTGTTCTGAAACAATCTAAAGCCATTCAACTCAGACGACACCTGGATGCTGTGGGAACGGAGACGACAGTGGGAATGAGGGGGGGTGCATCAGGAAGCTACCCTCGACTGGCATTTAATCCAGGTGAACAGAGAACACCCAAACAAGCTAGAAACTGGGACCACAGGGAAAACGAGAAGTCTAGCAAAGACCTACCCTCAGCTCATATATAATCTAGGAGGATGGGGGAAACCGGAATACAATGGGCAGAAAGCTGCCCTCGTCACATGCAGGAAATAAAAGATGCGATACTTCCAGAGACACATGGAGGTCTGAATGCTCGTCTAGGAGGCACAAAATGGAAAAAAGAATGCAGCCAGACATCATGACAAGTTAAAAACAAGCTATCTGAAATAAAAGGCCATTGTTTCCATTTCTGCAGCCTTCAGTGATGTGTCTAGCGTTTGTTTCATCTTTTGCGAGATGCACCAAACATACAGTAAAAGTTGCTCTTAAATGAAAACAATATTGAAACAAGCTCTCGGGGGGAATCTGCCATAAACTCGCTTCGCATCGAACAATGGAGCTCAAAATATAAACCTTCCCCCATAGTTTTATGGTTTGTCTGTAGCCTTTTATTGTTTTTTTCAGTCGCACAAAAGCCTTTCATTCCTGATCTGTGTGCATGTTGCTGCTGCTTCCCAGTGTAAGCTCGGGCGAGAGACGCGAGTCACCTGACACCAGCAGTACCGCGGCCGGGCTGGCGGTGCACACGGCGGCCTGAACCGCGGCGGCCTGAACTTGACGGCCTGAACCGCGGGCAGCCTGAACCGCGGCATCTGCAAACGATATCTTTAAAACGTTCTTCTTCTTGTGGCTCACCAGCTCGGATTCAGTTAATCCTCTGCAGAGCTCAAAAGGTTCTTTTTTGGTCTTTTGTAAAGTAGAATTTTTATCAATATTTCTAGACTTTCAGTACAGATTTTTGTACACTAAGAAAGAACTTTTTAGCAAAACAAACTTAAATAGCTATGTACTATATAAATACAAGTATGCCTCTGTGTAAAATATCATGCATCTAATAAAACAGTATAAATCTCAATTAACAAGTGATTTATCATCAATTAAAATTCCCATATAATCTAATGCTTCATAAGAGTTCAAATAATTTACAAAATATTATCCTCCTCTTTAGGATGAGGTATTACAGTTCCTCGTACTCTATTCGGTAACAATTAATACTAATTACAATAAAGAAACCTAAAAAGCCACAGCAGTTATGACAGCTGATCAATAAGACACATGGTCGAGGTTTTCCGGAATCGCTCCCGTCCCGAAGTAACGCCAATGCAGGAGCGACGCGACCACACCTCAGCGGCATGGGCTGATGCGTCCAGTAATGTTTATATGTGCTTGCAGAATCAACCACAGACCACTGACCTCCATCAGGATCCCCCAAAAACGGAAGCCAGTCCTGCAGACCCCAGTCGTGCCCCCATTATTCCTCAGCTGCATTGCAAGAGCATTTCTTGGGGCCAGGCAATGAATGAACTTGAAAATTCATTTTAAATTTAATTGCGAAACTAATGCGGGCCATTTAATGACGAAGACGGGGGGAGGTCTCGTTCCTGTCGATAAGTCCATTTGGCTATTTGTGGTTATTTGTTGACGTTTAAGTTCGGTGATTGGGCATTTCTCAGAAATGATCTTTAATACAATAGCAACACGCTAATCAAAAGAGTCAAAATAGCCGAGTCAAAGGAGGCCATGCCGTGTCAGCATCCTTGCGACGGTGACTCGCCCGACGACGATGAATATTAATCGCGTCTGCGAAGGCGGTAATGAGATGCGCGGCAGCCAGGGGGTCTCTGCGCAGGCGGGTCAGAGCCAGGCCGGCACGTGCTGCAGACGTGACAGCGAGCCGAGAAGGTAAACATTTTTGTAAGGCGAGAGAAAAGCAGAAGCGCAAAGCAGTAAGTGGAATGACGCAGGCGGGCGTTTGGCGTGTGGCAGCGGCATAACAGAGGGCTTTGTGCGGCCCCATGACACAGACGTTTGTTAGCGCCGCGCCGCCCCCTCACCCGCAGCCACTCGCTCCGTCCCACCGCCCGGGTTAACTCGCCACTAAGGCCGAAATACGGCGGACATGCCGCCGGGCTTCTCCGAAACCTACGCTGCGCCGGCTCATCGGCAAATTGGGACGGGTACTCACTTCGGGGCTCGCGCGGCCCGTCCACGGTGACCTTTATGGCTCGGTGGTAAGTAGCCACTTGGGGGGGGTTCGTGAATACGGTGATTGTCAGAGTGAAACTCTTGCCTGCAAAACACAAAAGATTAACAAGCCCATTAGTTGGCCCGCACAATGTCCCATATTCAGCACTCCCGAGATTAGCATTTTCCTTGTTGGTGGCGAGACTGACTGTAGGCTTTCGTTTCAATGCAGAGTCAAGCTTACAGTGCAAAAAATATTTTAACATGCTTAATATGCTGTAATAATTAGGCCAAAATATTCCTGTAGGCCTCCATCACGCCTTGCTATTCTTCTCAAGATCTTCTGTTCTGCTCCTCCATGTCAAAACAGCAGGCCCACCCTACATAATTCTCAAAGCCCCTGACAAAATTATTTCAACAGGGCTGGGCTCTTTACTCCCCCCCCCAAACTTCCACAGTTGCTCCCCTGAGACGGCAGGCCTGCAATGCAGAGTCTATCATTAGCTTTCACTGCTATGCCACTTTCAGCTAGTGTTCCATTCTACACATTAAAGATGGCAGCGATCATGTGACATCCCCACAAGTTAAAAGCAAACAGCGTTCTCCAACGTGCGACAGATGCCGTTATTCTGGGAGAAAGAATCCTTCAGCTGAATTATTAGCAATATTCCATTCTGTAAAATATCTTTAAAATGAAACAATATGTCATGTATTTCATTGTTTGCTTCACAGATAAAGGGATTCATTAAGGAGGGGAAAGCCACATATTCAACAAATAATTATTATACTCTTCCTGTTAACCACACTTTCTCTTCCACTGTAGCTCATCAGAGCCATGAAGATTTATAATCCATCACAAAACTGTTTATACTTAACGGATTACTCAGAAAACATTATAGTATAAAGATGAATGTCTAAAGCAACAGATGGCTGCCACAAACAACATTTGTATGTTGTGTTTTTTACTCAATAAATATCTTTGTGGGGTCATGACAGGTCCTGGAACTGGGCGGGTGGCAGCGCAGATAGATTCACGCAATAAACTGCGGGCTGACAAAGTGAAACCAGACACTCGTGTTGGCTGCATCCCTCCTTTGTGCAACTCGTGTTTACATGCGATGACGGAGGTGGAAAAACTAGCGTGCAGTCCTAGGCCATCATGGCGCTATTTTCAGTCTTTAGGGTCTTGGTGAAACGCCTAAGCAGCATGAATTTACGGATTATTTACTATAAGCCATATTTGATTAGTCAGAGAAAAGGGTCTACATAAGATTAAAATTTGTTTAATTTTTTTTTTTATTGGCATACTGTATATAGAACTTCTAAATTGCCAAGATAGTTAACTACATACCCTAAACCATTTTAGTGAAAGAACAAAAGCTCTGGTCAATCCTTAGAACACATTTGCATCGAATGTTCTAAATGTTTAGCAACAAGAGACTGATAGGATGATAATTCTGTATCAATGAGATTTTTTGTTGCGCAGATCTGCACACAATAGGGTGTAGAGTGTCAGGCGCAGCAACAACAGTCATCAGTGAGGCATGTGAGTGGCTGGTTGTGTCATATCTATACACTTTTATCTCTGAGCCCCATGGCTGGGACTGATCTGTGGTGGACAGGAAGATGTGGGCGGAATTCTGGTGACTCAATAATACAGCCGGCAGCACCCACTCGTTCCCTGTGTGTCAGGACACTACAGCGCGGACAATCGGAATCGAATCTGCTGCCGTCGCCGTGGGTTTCTCACCCTGGTCTTTTCACTCGAAAATTGAAGCTGATGTTCCTGAAGTTGGTCTCTGACCAAAGACTTTCTGGTACAGTTTCTGCATGACAGGTACCAAGTCACCCTTCATCTCTTACGTAAGCCCCCCCCTGTCCTGACCCCGCATCTCTGTCTGAGCCAGGAGGTTGAGAATACCAGTCTGTCTCTCAGGAGCAGGAGAGAAATTTCCGTTAACGCTTTACTTAAAGCAGTCATCATAATGCATTATAGATACCTTCATAATGCATTATAATGCTTTCATAAAGTATTATAAACACAGCAATAACTATTTATATAAAGGCATATATAAGCATATTATAGCCATGTTTATTAAGCATTATGAATGATCTACGAAGCTCTCATCTATAATGCACTGTAGATACATTAATATTATATTAGAATGGTCAGCATATGAATTAAGGATGCTTTGTACTGAAGGTATTTATAATGCATTATAGGATACGAGCTTCATAGAACATTCACAATGCATACTAGACATGACTATATTGTGTTTTTATAAATATAGCCCTGTTTATAATACTTTACGAATGCATTATAATACCTTATAAAAGTCCCTATAATGCATTACACATGCATGGTTTAGGTAAAGTGTTACCAAACTTCCCTGATGGAATGTGCTGAGTCCACAAAGGGGAAGAGTGCCAGTTGTCTTCCAGCTCAGCCAAAACAAACACACTCTGTTACAATGGCATAACCAGTCCGTTCAGACGGTTGACGGAGGGCTTGCCGGTGCAGGATGCTGTCGAAATGCACGACAGGCTACGCCTTTCTGCAGATAAATTCAGTCGAAATAGTTCTTTCCAAAACACTTGGTGGTGAGAAATTTCCTTCCCCAAAGTACCACCTCAACTTTCTCCAGACTCTTAGAAGAACTGAGTCGAGGGGCCAAAGCCTGTGACCACAAAGATAACCCTGTTTTCAAACCACCTTTGTGCATTTCCAACTATATTTTTAAAAATGCATTTTTCTGCAAAGTAGGTTAAATGTTCCATTATAAAGGGTGATGGTTTCCTTAGCTAATAAATCAAAACTATTGTCCCCGGTTTGGATAACGGCACTATCAGATATACAGTGGAGAGTGGCTCATCATTGAATCCTATTCCCTCACACATTCTTCATACAAAATCACACACCTCAACTCAAATTTCATCCATCCATCCATATATTTTTTGTAACCGCTTATCCTGTTCAGGGTCGTGGGGGGGCTATCCCAGAGGCTATGGGCGTAAGGCAGGGAACAACCCGGCATGGAGTGCCAATCCACTGTAGGGCGCATTCAGACACCATTCACTGACACAGGCCCACTCACCTACGGGCAATGTGGGGGGATGGCAGAGTACCCAGAGGAAACCCCCCCTCAGATTTCATATCTCACTTAAAAAAAAATGTAGATATACTTGCCTGTTTGGCTTCAGTTCTGAAAAATAACATACTCCTTATTCTATATTGATCACTTGACCATAGGTTGGGTAAGAAGTTGTGTGTAACCATTAAACTAACTGAATCTAATAATGCGGTTATTAGAGTCAGACATCCAACTGACACTTTAAAGCTGCTACTTTGAACAAAACAGCAGCATGTAGCCTAACCATTTAGCATATGCATGTGTAACCATCTGGAAATGTTCAATAAAAAACACCCAGGTCCAAAATCTGACAGATAACATCACCAGCTAATACAAATAAGAAACCAATTTTTAAGAAATCAGTCTGCTTGCTTGCTTCGATATATGCTGGACACGCCCCAGCTGATATCAGAGATATCTTTTAGATATCAGTCCAATGACATGAATAAAGAACCCAGTAAGGCCAGGCTGAAATATGTAAAAAAGTCAGTGAAAGAGCTGGGCGTGATGTACAGTGATCGAGGCCAAGAAACACCCTGGATGGGATACCAGTCCACTGCAGTATACATACATAAACACACCATGGGAGACTTAAACACGCCAATTCACCTGACTGCCTGTCTGTGGACTAAAGGAGGTAACTCCTCTGCACTGTGTACCGTCTTACCTTAAATGCTACAGGTAGCATCTTATTGTACCTTCAGTGAGACAGTACCGTCTTTGCACTTGTTTTATGCTATATTTGTATCTGTGCATCTCTTGGGTATCTGTGCATCTCTTTATGTACTTGCTACTGTACGCTAGACTTGTAGTCAAGACCACCTAAACCAAGACCAAGACCAGAGGGTATCGAGACCAAGACAAGACCAAGACCAAGACAGATTGAGTCAAGACCAAGACATAGTCGAGACGAGACCAAGACCAAGGCCGAAAAAAAAAACTATATACCAATACAAACTGCACATAAAATTGCGCATTAATAAGAATAAGGACAAGTGCTTAAAAGATTCTGACATCTTGATGTCTGCAGTGGCATGTGATTACACATTT
>JAODLC010000043.1:14914723-14931609 GCA_026781145.1 Hippopotamyrus pictus
GATCCGAGACCAAGACAAGACCAAGACAATAGACCGTCGAGACCGTGACAAGACCAAGACAGCGTAAAACTGGTCTCAAGACCAAGACCGGTCTCGAGACATCCAACTCTACTATACGCCAAAGAATTTTCCCCCTGGGATCAATAAAGTATATCTCATTTTACCCGGAGTATCTGGAGAGAACCCATGCAATTCAGAGAAAACATGCAGACACCACACACACTGAGCTGTGGGGAGGGCGATCAAAACCCCCGATGATGGAGGTATGGGGCAACAGTGCTACCCAAGGAGCCACTGTCTCCTGCTCTATAATTAAATTAAATAATGTTATTTGCAAGTGTATTGATACTAGGTAACACTTTATATTAACAGCCCCTTCATAATGCATTCGTTATGCACTCATAGAACATTCACTGCACCTTCATAATGCATTCATGATGCTGGGCCCCCTGAATCTGCCAGGGTATCCATGCCCCTACTGTGGCCCCTGTAAAGTGCTGGGCCCCCTGAATCTGCCAGGGTATCCATGGTCCTACTGTGGCCCCTGTAATGTGCTGGGCCCCCTGAATCTGCCAGGGTATCCATGGTCCTACTGTGGCCCCTGTAAAGTGCTGGGCCCCCTGAATCTGCCAGGGTATCCATGCCCCTACTGTGGTCCCTGTAAAGTGCTGGTCCTACTATGGCCCCTGCCTCAACCGAACAATAACTGAATCTAAAATAGATTAACAAGAGAAACGGACTGTTTATTTGTGTGGTTGTCAGGACACTGCACATGAAAAACGGGCTGCGGAACAAGTAATGAAATGCGCTTCTAAAGCATCATTGACGGCCTCTGGCCGACGGACCACAGCCTGTGTATGCAAATTCATCAAAATGATACCATGACTGGTCTGCAACCGCAATCGGTTGCCTGGGAGTGTAACTGATGGAGGCTGGAATTCACCCCACAGGAGGTAAGCAGGCTACACCAAAGCGTCTCCTGCTTAATGACTCTGCGTGACCGGGAATGCCGTCTCCGCATTGCACAACGTGAGACTGCACAGTGGGAATGGCACCCAGACTGGGAGACGTGTCTGGGCGCGGCTCCCACTGCCATCCCAGGACTCCACTCCCCTGGCAATGGGCTCTGGTTCATAATCCCTCCGACAAACCGCACCCTCACTGCCAAGCCAATGGGCAGAGTACAGAAAGGGTCGTCCGTGTCGCTTGCAGAAGTGGGGGGATGATTTCTTAAACTCTCACCTCATATGTGTCCCAGTGCCACTGACACACCTGCGATACACGTGGGCAAAGTGCAAGACACGTTCCAGACAGCAGTGGATCACACAAACGCGGGTGAGCGTTCACACATACGCGTTGTGTAAGGGATACGTTTTATTCTCGCCCAGCGTGTGTGTGCATGTGCGCTCCGGAGGAGACAGCCAGAAAGGCGTGCACACCCTTCATTGTGGAGGCCAGCAGAAGAAAGACACTTTCATTTATGCCTGTGCTCATCGAAGGCGTATTTACTCTGCAGCATCCACCCTGCGAGGGACACTCTTCTTTCAGCCCAACGTTTACAATCCATTCATTTTCCCCCACGACCTAAATGTAAGCAAAGCAGGCTGTATGACTCTAATTGTAACATTATAGGTGGGTAATATTCAAAATGGCCTGAAGCCTAATTCAGGTCTGTAATACATACGTTAATAGCATGGCATGAACTACTAAGCCAGTTAACCCACTTCAAATAGTCAGACCTTTTGAAAATGAGCCCCCATTCTGAAATATCCCGATATGCACTTTATAGACGTCATAAAATGTTTAATGTTTAAAATATTTGTTTCAATTATATCACATATGTCCAATGAGAGTGCAGATATTACATGTCATAAAATGCCCTGAGAAGATCTTTGTTCTAATCCCCCAATCAGGCACACGGCTGTCCTCATGACACACTGTGGATACATAAGAACGAAATTTACTTGTCCCGTTAGCTTAAGTTTATCACCCACGAGCGCAACCCATGCATCCAGTGACTAAAGTAACACGACAAGGGTTGAGTCTGGCTTTACTCAAGCTGTGATGCCGATACGATGAAGACGGGGGAAAATGATGTCAAAAGAGGATGAGGAGCTGACACCTTCACGGCGACGGCGAGAACTGCGATTGACGGAAATAACCGGAAGAGAAGGGGATCTGGACAGATCCTGCCCGCAAGTCGCGGAGCGGCAGAGACGAACGAGCGCGGTCAGACCTATCTGTCAACGTGACGACGGTGTACGACAGATCATTCTCAGGACCGCATGGATCTGCTTCCCCCGACGCCACTTTCCTGAACATCCTCTCAGACCACATACAACGTGCCGCTCACATGAGTTTGCCAGCTAATTTGAGCGGCTTGTTATATCAAGGCTAATAAAAAAAACAGTATGCTGTCGATTTTCTTCATGATGAAAATCAGACTGGGATAATCCATAACATTTGTAGAATGATCCAGAGACGGTCTTATTTTTCACTGTAGTCCAGGGAGACAGCAGGGCCGTGTTTTCATCCCTTCTCATGCACAAAGTCAGAGGCTCTTGTGTTTTCAAAAGGCCACTATGGGAAGAGTAGCGGGTTTATAACACTCCCTGTCTAATTAACTGTAAAAGATTTTGGCTGCTTTTTCTGAGGATCTAAATGTATGGTTTTTTTTTTTATTTGTCATAAAGTCAGCAGTTCCAGGGAAAGTGCTTCATAGAGACAGGGACCAACCTGACACAAACAAAATCATACACAGCTAAAAAACAGATTTATGTCTAGTGAAACACTGTAAATGACTGCGCATATTTTAAAAATAAAATTCCAACAGTGATTTAATGTTGTGTAAATCTGACTGGAAGTGTCATATTTATCTGTGATATCAGACTATAGAGCATTTAATTTCCTTGAAATGTGCTCACTTTGAAACGAAACAGAGACGTTTCATCCGACTTTATGGGATATTCCCTCTGAACAGAAACACTGTCAGAAACTAGGCTATAATCTTTTATTGGTTCTATGTCTTATATGTCAAAGAAGACATATTGACAGGCCTACTACAAACTTGAGATTAGGTTCCAGTTCCACAGCCTTGTACCATCCATAGATGATGGCGTTCATGGGCAAGAGACCCCTTTAATTTAAAGCATTCTGCTGACAGATTAGTCAGGAGAAAATAACTTTAAAACCCATGTACAGACAATGTTTATGACGGAAACATTTTAAATAATTACAATAAGTTTACGGTCTGTCAGAGCTAAGTGAATTAATGACTAAACCTCAGGTTAAGATTATTATTTTAAAAAAATGTCTGACCAATTAACTGGGTAAAATTGGCAAACGGCTAAATGATTCCCCGAAGAGGCGGCCACGGTTTCCCGGTTATGTAAGTGAGATTCATCCCAGACTCTCCCTCTCCCGGCGCGACGCGCAAATAGAGGCCCTGTTTGTTTTTCCGATCTGCCTGACATGATTTGCACATAGATCGCAACACGAGGGAACTCGCCTTGGCGCCATGTGACCTGTCTATTACGATGTCATAATTCACCCTATCACTCCTGGGCATGGATGATTCAAATAATTATTATATTTTCTCAAAAGTTATAGTCGCGCCAACTTCATAAATACTGTGCAGTACATAATTTATATATTTGTGTATGAGAATGCAGGAAGAAAAATCCGACAAATTCAATTATCATATTGACTTTCAGTCCATCTATTCTTATGTTTTTGTTTTTTGTAATAATGGAGATTTCTCAATTTCGACATCTGAAACACAGTCGACTAAAAACGAAATGATTGTAATGATTGTAATTGAGTATTTAATGCGTTCACTCACCTCTTCCGCTCCTGCCCACAAACCTCAGGTCATTAAATCGAGCCACCTGATTCTTCATGACCCCAGAAGCATTACGAAGCTCAGCCGAGTAGTTCTCGTCGTTTCCTGCCATCACTGTTACAACCGTCCCGTCGGGGACCTCCCCAAGGGCCACCACCTGCAACGAGAAAGGCCGTTAATGCTCCGCAAAAAGTCCCCGAACGGAAACGGGACCAAACCTGCGAGGAAAATGCAACTTTTGAAAAAAAATTAAAGCATGGTCTGATTAGTCATGAGAGAGGAGCTTTTAAAAACCATATTTGGTTGCATGTTTATGACACAGAAACACGAGGAAAATGCGAAGAACCGCAGCAATTATCTTCGGTGGGCTGCGCGACCGAGCGCGTCCCTAAGCGCGTGTGCGCGTCTACTGTAAGTCCAGATATATATAACAACTTTCACGTTTCCGAAAAAGTCTTAAAAATATATTTTTTGTAAAATTTCGACCAAAACATACATGCACAAATAAAACGAGAAAAAACGTAGTAAAGCAGCAAAGCTAAATAATAGTCAGGAAAGGTCAATTACATGTGCATCATAACGAAAACTGAAAATATGTGCGTCGATTTAACAGATTCACAGAAGGGCTCAAAAGTCCTAAAATACATAGATGAAAGCGATCTAATTCTTTTAATTGGTAATGAACAATAAGAATGTGGTGAACGTGGAATGTGTTTCGGCGTGTATAGTTAATTTCACCTCGCCAGACCTTAGATATTTGAAGTAAATATTTCATTTCATTTTCATATAGTAAAATATTATTCGTGTTTATAGTACAGATTTTACTTCTAGTTCCCGTAAGACTGCAAAAAGGCATAACGTTTTGCACTTTATAGGCTAGTGCGTAAACATTTGTTTCTATACCTATATTTAAAGTAATAACATTGGCGATATATGCTCAAATGTATATGTATAAACACAAGAAAATGAGCAGAAGGCAGGATTGTCGTGTTTTTATATGTTTAAACAACATATCAAGTTATTCTATGCGTGTTTAAACAGCAGGTCTTTCACGGTTTCAGGTGTTATAACACGCCAGGTAAACGGCAACTTTATATTAATAATCTAAACGAGACATCATGTGCCCGTACTTGTATTAAAGGTAATCATTTATCATCTTGAAAACACAGCAATCAACAATTAATGTGACAAGACCACAGCAACTTGAACACACACGCAAACCAGTCGGAGTACTTAAGTGGCAAGTAATTACAGCAAAATGCTTCCAGCAATATTAAGAACTAACACCAGAAAAAAATGAAAATGCCAGTTTATTCTAAGGAATTCAGCTTACACGTTATTAGAAATAATTGTTTCAATACTTCATAGTTACCTACAATGACAGACAGAGCCCCAATAACTAGTCTTAATAAAATTCATGCCGATTAATAAAACATTAACGTTAAACGTCTTACCTTAAATGCTACGGGTAGCGTCTTATTGCACCTCCAGTGAGACGGTAGTACAGAGCAGAGGAAATTGGGGCTGTCAGTGCGGACGAGCTCGGCGGGGTGGTCGGCGATGATTTCCACCATGGTGCGGTTCTCGTGCGGCCGGAGTCGAGGGACCGCCGCGTCCTGTTGGCCCGCCGCCGCGCTCACATCGCTCATCTTCCCGGGGACCGGCTGCAGGCTGCTTGACGGCGGACTGAACCTCCGACTGGTGCTGGGATCTATGGGAATGCGCATCACAACACTGTGTTAGCACAGGTAAGGCCAATATCAAAGTTAAAAAGAGGAAAAAAAACTTCTTTCTCCGACAGCAAAAAGGCTGCAGTCCCGTCGAAGCGGAGCAAAAAAAAAAAAAAAAAAAGTCCGACAGAGAGAGAAAGCAAAAACTGGAGAGTCTGTCCCAGCCGATGCAGATCGAAATTTCAAAAGTCAAGAAAATGCGCTTCAGCAGCTTCGGATGTAATGATGGAGGCGAAATGAAAAGTAAAACGTAAAATCTTCTGGACTGGCGTCTGTCGCGATCTGCAGCGTTTGCATATCTCTTCCTTTCCGCGGAGGAGCTGCAGTCGGTCTGACCGAAATTATTATTTAATGTATGTAGAGCCACCCTGGCAGTCGCTTACCAGATGAAATGAGTATATCTTTAAGTACAGTTGTAATCCCATACACCATATGCGTACGTGCATTAAAAGTCCGTAAAAATACAAAGGATACAGTACATACATTAAACCTAATCACGTGTCATTCTTTTTGAAAATACTTCATTAAAAATTTAATACAGTTTGTAATTTCGACAATGGCGGTTTGTTTCTGTTTTTTTTCTTTCGAATCGCGCTTAGATAGTCACATATCAGCCGCCGTGCAGTCTTATTAAATTGCTTCTACAAATACGGCTGCGTTTTGTATAGGGTTAAAAAAGCCGTTTCGAAAAGTCGCGGGTGGTAAGTTGAATGAGCCGGAATAAAGCCGCAGTTTTCTGTGTCCTAAATGTGGTTTGTCTATAGAGACTATGATTTTCTGTGCTCTGGGTTTTGCGGTTTATATCCAGCGCAAGGCATCCATTATGCTGATGAGATTCAAACACGTGGTGTCTGAAGCCAATTATCACCGTGCATTAGAAAATATCAATCAATACTGCCCTCGGAAGCGCACTAACCGAATCTGTTACCGAAAGCCTCAAAAGAACCAATTTATGTAATAAACCCTTTTCCCCTCCTTTCTGTCTAGAACATTTCCTTGAATGAATGAAAGAGAACCTCCACTAGATATAAAGGGCAGCATGCTAGTCCGTTTTACTGGAAAAGTAGGAGAATCTTCATGAACTCATTTTACATACCAGAATGTTAAAAAAAAATAAAGGCACTCTTTGGTCCATGAACTTCTGACGGGGTCCCGTACAGAGACACTATCATCCGAGTAGGTCTCAGGCCGGTGCCTTCCCCGCCGGGGTAACCCACATGCCCTCGCTGGGTATTCCTTATCCTTGTTTGTCTCTTAGGGAGTGACATAATGTGTAGTGCTTTGAGAGGAGGGTGAAAAAAAAACATTGCAGACTGCAGCCAATGAACTTCCCTGTTATTATGCTGTTTGTGCTGGAGAAACGTTTCAAACGGAACTTGAATCGATACCATCTGAGGAGAATAATAGTGGAAAATGGCTCCCCCCCCCCCCCTAATTTGCCTGCTTCTAAATACATATACTAGAAATGAAATTCAAAATTTCTTGGGAATGGGGGCAGAGGTGCCTGAGTGAGGAACGATGCGTGACTCATTTCCCTTGTCTGACCCTGCATATGAAAATAAAGACCAAATAGCTTTTTACTTTTATTTCGGCCTCGTGGCTGTTGTACTTTTCACTTTGGGGCGGCTAGCTTTCTCTCCTGAAAATCTGGCCTAAAACCTCTGGGCCAGCGTGTAATACTGACTGAAAAGTGGGCAGCAACGGAAAACACAAGAACCAAAAGATAACGGTTCTAATCAGCCAGGGAAAAAAAAGAGATGCCTATTATACTAACCAACATGCTGATTTTTGTATTATATATTATACTGAGAAAAGCCATTCCCATTAAACCCAGGTATAGGTTTGCCAGTTAGTGCAAACATATGTTTCTGCTGTTGATTCAAATTAAAGAAGTATTCGGTGACTAATGAGGAAAATTATGTCTCGCTTGATTTACTACACCGGCCAAGATATTTGGAAACAATTAAATTAAAAAATTCAAAATGCTATCCCTTTTATGTTTTTCACTGTTGTGGGTTCGCACTTACGTCATACCATAATGAAACAGAGCCAACTTGGACTAGCTATCTCTAATGGCTCAAGGAATCAGCTGAGTATATTACAGCAAACTCCCATCATTATCATACGCTAACCAGCTTAGTTAGGAACGATAGGAGTTCAGGCCTACAAAGTAGCATAACGTTTATATGCTAACAAATTTGTCGGCATAATAATGAAATAATATTTATAAGGCAGGCAGCTTTGTTTCTAATGTTTTTATAGCAGTTTTTGTCATGTTACATCAAAAACATCTGTAGCTAGCAGATACTTGAGTTTTTAGAATTTGATTGATTTTATGTAGCTATGCCATTTATTAAATGCATTAACCGGAAAATGTATCAGATATAGGGATCAACTTAGCAACTCCTATACAAAAATAATGCGCACAGTGCATTTGGAGATTCATGGATGCATCAGACATTTAACACTTGATTATCTGATCTAAAACATTAGATACATGCATAGGATGGTGTGATATGTTTCAAACATTTACTATATATATAATAGTTAAAATGTCTTTTCAGGGGCTATATACCATCGTCCCCCTAATAATTTGACAAGTCAGTCTTATTTAAGCCCTCTCACTTCTATTTATTGAAAACCATGAAAATTCCACTGAATGGCCAGCTTTAACATGCACAAAACCATAAAATAAAATATTTTGTTATTGATGAAATAAACTGCTGAAAATGCACGGCGCCCCCTAGAATTCAGGTGAATTAATTTAATAGTAAGTGCAACACAATTATTTAACGTTAAGTATTTCCCTAAAGATACATGTGTTATATATTATTGGAATATGTTTTAAAACAATATTTTACATTTGTTTTATGCATAGATTTTTGAATATGTTCATATTTACAGTTTATAAAACATGTAATTACAGAATATAGTAGATATTACATATTTACTGGTATTACTTTGCTGTAATATGCAATGGAATGGCAAACAGACCCGTGTGACACTGAGTTTGGAAATAAGCATGAGGACTTTATTTTGCTATGAAAATGAAGATGGGTTTAACAAAAGTGGCAGCATGGAAGTACTGTAAAATCAAAAATGGCTGTTTCAGCTTAGACACAAGGAGAAACACGCAAGAAAGCGAAGCGGACCTGTGGGTTGGTGGGAACTCGGCACCAAGATCTGGGGGTGGTTTCTAGAGATCAGAGGAAATCAGATCTTATGCAGTGATTGATAGCCAGACACATGCTGAATGTGGCAATCTCCCCCCCCCCCCACCCGAATACAGTGTTATAAAGAGAGAATTTTACACCTTGTTCTGTTGCCAATTCTGAAAACAATAAGCTCCACACTTTGTGAATATCTGCTCCCCAACACAAATTTAAGTTTAATACGTATGTGAACTGAACAGTAATGCTAGTTTACAAAAAAAACAACTAATTTTCTGGTTACAAAATCACGTGTTTTCATATCAAAAGGGAACATTAAACACGTAAGTAATAAATACCGATTATTTCACTATGCTTGTGTCGTGGTGTGCGAGACAAAGGACTCGAACGCCAGTGTTTGCCAAACAAAAGGGGTTTATTGAACTAAACAGGAGCAGGGAAACAAATAAGACCGCGAGGGGTCTAAACAAGGGCGAGTACAGAGAAGGACAGACAAGAGGAGCAACGGCAATGACTGGACCGGGGCTGACGAGACAAACAGGTACTTAAATACAAAGACTAAGCAAGGTAACAAGCAGCAGGTGTGGCTCATCAGGGCCACGTTAGGGAGCAGGCAGGAGGGTCAGGCAGACATGACGGGCAGAAGGTAACAGGTTGTTTGTTAAAATATCTGGTAAGTTGACAAATTAGTGAAAAGGTTCGTTTGTACCTTCCAGAAAAATACAAAGTATATGGGATCTGAACATCTTTATATAGTTGTAATTTGACATGTAATTATTGACTTTGAATGATCGAAAATGTACTCATAGAAAGCAATAATATATACTGATTCATAAATACTAATGCTATGTTAATTTACCACTTATGTAAATTAAAACTAGGGTAACTGGGATCAAAACCGGTGTGAAATCAAAGTGCAAAATCAGAATTTAACCAGTCAGGATATATAAACAAAACTAAGAAACACAAAGCATCATATGACGGAATCTCAGACATCAACACAGCTCCCACTTATCCTGAGATGGTGAAGTGTCTCTTAAATACAAAAGCTGATTTATTTTCTGTAATATTCACTAATGTGTGTCTGCATTGACTTGTAACTCATTACCACTTCAAACCATGACATCATAATAGAGTTAAATTGGAAATTACATTATATGTGAATCTACCCAAAGAAATGGAAGCCATCTCCAATACACGACCCTCGCAGTAATAACTGCAGAATTTGCTGGGAAGGCTTCTAGAACATACCAGAAGTTACGAAAGGGACCCCCAAAAAGTAGATTTCCTGCCTCTTTTGGTCATTGCCTTCTCTTGACTTGAAACATATTTTCATTTAGACTATTACGATAAGACTTTCAAAAGTCCTTTGAAACAGATGGCACTATTAGTTGATTCGGCATATTTTCAGAAATGAAAACGGCTGTAAATAAAGGCTTTTGGTGCGATATCCCAGCAAGGCTCCATTTTAGAAGTCAGACGGCCATCCAGCAATGATGATGTGCATTTTGTGCATCTGGCAATGTCTCCTATGAAAACTGAACAGTAGATATAGTTTGTGGATAGTGCAACTATATAATGTAACTGCATTTCAGTAAAAATAGTTCCTTTTTTTCATTTTATGTGAGCAGAGAAAATAGATGTGGCAAAGGGCACATTTTGCAACTGAATTTTGTATATCTTGTTACATAGAAGTCGTATAAATTTATTGTCACCACAGAATAGAGTTGAAAAAAAGGTTAAAGATGATTTGTTAGACTTGGTTAGGTTTGGTAAGTGATACAGTTCCCCATTTTGGATTTTGGCTGGCCTTTGTTGACAAGTGGGTTGAAGCTGGGCTATTTCTATGCCTCGACCCTGTTTCTATGCCTCTGTTCCGTCCTCTTCTTTAAGGGGAACTTTGCGTGACTTCGCTTATGCAGAGAGGATGGTGGGGGAACAAGGTGTCTAAGCAGAGAGCCAAGGCACGTGGGAGTGAAATAAAAGCCGTGAAAAGCAATCCCTCATATTGCTTAAAAAAGGTGAAAGTTACATGTCCGTTTTTGCTGCTGAAATACTAGATATATTTCTGATTTTTTGAAAATCGGGATCAGTAGTATATAGAAACGATTCAGATTCTGTCTAAGCAAAACCATATTGAAACATTATACTGTAGCTCAATTTAAATGGATAAACCTTGTGATGCCCAATACAACTGTTTACACTTCTGTTATTCTGCCACACGTTTTGGATACTTTATAGCTATGTCTAAAAAAATACATGTATAAAGCTAAACAAACAAAAAACAAGTAGAACATGTTATTAATTTATGAAAAAAATAAGGACTATTTTGACAAAGAGAATGACATCGCTCTATATTCTTTTTACATTTTATTGTCAACTATCCATTTTATTGTCCAACCATTCATCTTTTACAAGGCACCTTTGTTTTTTTCCCCCACCTTTATCACCCGATTGCAAATAAATCTGTTTCATTATGAATCACAGACACTTCTCACACTGTACAAGACCACATATCAGCTAAATCCGCAAAGTACTGTATGTAATGTGCAAAAAAAGCAGAGTAGGACCCAAGGTGTAAGTCTGATGTATAAAACATCACCTGGAACCATACAGTTTCACATAATTCCCCTTGAAGTTAGCTTATATATATATTTGTGTGTGTGTGTGAGAGAAGATGTCATTGGCCAATTTTGCTTGCAGTTGCAATCAAGAAAATAATCACATTGCAGCAGATCTGACCGCCTGTTTGCCCTGATGATTATCCTCCTGCACTTCACCCAAAATAAAACACAGGTGTTATCAGGCTTCTCTGTTCGTTTTAATCTGTCTCTTTTTTTTTCTTCATTTCTGTAGTTGCGGCAAATGGATACTAAGCTATTCAAGTTTTTACAACACGTAAGGACATGCAATGAACAACGACAGCATGATTATTGGGTTCCTGAAGCTAAATATCTATATATTATTATTACGCATACGCTGTGAAGGACTGAAGCAGATGAGAGGAGCAGGATCACTCTTATCGTTTCTTCTGAAGACAACGCGGCGCATGCTTACACGTCATCTGCGGTTTAGCTGTAATTTTTTTCGACCTGTCAAGTGTCTATTGTTGCAAAATCCCCAAGGTAAAGCCTGGGCGATGATAGTATAATAGGCCTAATGAGGGCTTTGTAAAGGATTTTCTGGTATTAAGGAAGACTGTCTCACGCCTGGGGTTTCTCTTAACTGCCTTCTTCCAGCCCACATGCTGATTGCTATTAATTAATGATGTTGAGCTGGTCCTCATTACAATGATCAACCTTCAACCGGATATAGAGTCAGCTTGTCTGAACTGGTAAGGAGACAAAGCCACCCTTTGTGAATATGCTGTCTTCTAAGGCCTGGAAAGAATTTCACTTTGTAACTTTCAGCTTAATTTTTGCTGTATTGTTTTAGTTCACTGACAGTATTCAATTTGTTATCTCTCTTGTTGTTCTTAAAGAAGACTTCTTCCAATTTTACATATTTGACGCTCATAAATGCCTCTTTGTTTGGCTGCCTGAGACTGAGGATCTTGTACTGTATGCCCATGATGTTTCACAAGTCTCAGACAAACACAGAATGCATCGTCATGGTCTGTGAGTTTTTTCCGCTGTACAGAATTTTTTTTTTTTTAAAAAACAAACCAGGCAGAGTCTTCTTTGAGAGCTGCGCTATAATAACTGTTAATTCAGTAACCGGCAGGCTGTGCTTCAGGCATATGGTTCAGGTTCTTATATGAATCGATACATCAGGAATCAGTTAATTCCTGAAGTGGCCCCGTAATTGCCATCATTGGGGGGGGCTCGTCTTTCAGGTCCCGTTCACATGAAAGCCACACTTCCTGTGCGGGACAGATGGGTGACAGGACCCGGAGCTGGCGCTACCATCGAGGGGAGGGAAGGATCCGGAACAGCAGTTGGAACTGGGGGATTTAGTGTTAGGACAGTGTCTCCGTTTGTCCTCTGTACGTGTTTGACAAATGGCACAACTGAGCATGACGTTCTCTGGTAGGGGTGTATGATACTTTAAAAATAAGCTTTAATAACATCAAACCTTTCATTAAAAGATTACATGAGAATCAATTGTTCATACCTTGGTACAGAGGTGTGTCCAGGCTTGATTTGCTGAGTGAATGATTTATTGGGTAGAAATTCAAATAGCGATTTGATTACGTTACAGGCAGGTTCTAATTACCCCATTCTGGTAGGTGTATGTTCATCATGTTAAGCAGATGCTTGGCTGTTTGTAAATGATTCACACTGTGGTCATTCTCATTTCCAAATATTATGAATGAATCTGATGACATGTACATCTAGATATATACTCCGTTCCATCTTAAATAATGTTAACTTGTTTTATTTTGGCCTGGCATCTGTGATTCGACGGTAAGGTGACATGACAAGGCTGGGAGCGCATTGGTGACTTGATGTGTGATGTACTGATTGCTTGTATCATATATATTCCAGGGGTTTCAAACTGCAGTCCCGGGGGGCCAGAGCCCTGTGTAGCTTAGTTCTTTTCCCTGTTCCACCACAAATGATTCAGCTCAGGAGCTGTGTGGTAATTAGCACAAGGAGGAGCAAGGAGTTGAATCAGGTGTGTTAAATGAGGGGAAACCCAGAAATGTGCAGGGCTCTGACCCTCCAGGACTGGAGGTTGACAGCCCTGATATATTCAGACACATCCTGTTACAGCCACATAGGTCAGTTTAGACAGCAGCAGTTCCACTGTACTTTCCAATTATCGACAGCAGTCATTAAAAAATATATTTTACTACTTTCGTGACAAAAAACACAATCTGGACTTAATGTTTACAATTCAGGAAAATGTACTTTAAACATTCTTTTTAGCAGCAGCTTTGCTGACAAATGTTCAGTTACTTCAAATAATCCGCTTCATATTTCATCAAAGGTAAAATACATAATTTAAGTCCGAGAGACATTATGTAACGCGCCAGTGTTATGTGTCTGATCCTGATGCTCATATTTACTTTCAGTTTGTTGGAATGAAAGCAGCATCAGCTTAAGAGTCTGGCTCAGTCTCTACCTCGCAGTCCCCTGTTTTGCAAGACACTTAATTATAGCTTTATGTGAGAAACGTTTCAATGGCGTCGAAGAGCCTTCCAGTTTTAAATATTTGTTTCCACCCTTGGCAGACTCTGCGCTGTGCGGGGCGGTGACGCTGAGAAGCCGCTCATCCTGACGGCTCTGTTGGTTCTGGACTGCAAACCAACCTGAGATTTGATCCGGACTTTTGATTCTCATTTTTCTTCTTGATTATTATTTTTGGTGACATCGGTGTGGACAGTTAAGTGGAAAGACCAGCACCCTCTAGAGGTAATGGAGGGTCACAACAGCGGTGACCGTCACTGAGGATGCAGTGCCAGTCGATATTTTCTTAATCATTTTTCAGGATGTGTTCTAGATGATGTCTCTTTCCAGAATAATGAGCCCGGCTGGAAAAACGGTGGTGGTGGTGGTGGGGGGGGGTGTTAGAGATCGCTCACTGCTGCTCATTCGTCCGCAGCCGCCTTCCGCACCCCCTGCCTTCGTGGAGGTCCCTAATTGAGATCACTTGTACTTATAAATAGCAGGAAATCCTGTGGCTCTTGGGAGAGTTAAAATAGAACTGTATTATATGAGGCTAAAATTAAAAAAGGTCGCCGTTCTTGCCTGATGTCGGAACGAAACGTGTGCGGCTGTAGACCCCCCCCCCACCCTTTGGTAGTAGACCACCTGCCGTCACAGGGAATGCCTGAGCCTCCTCCCCTCCCTCCNNNCCCCCACCCCAGTCTTTGAAGACGGAGGATGGTGCCATTACAGGCCCAATGCTGGTCTGGAAACGAGTCTCAGAGTTTCCAGAGTGCGTCTGTGTGTCTCCTGAAGACAATCAGACGTGACTCACCCCTTGGATGTCTGGAAGACGACCTTAAAAATGTCCCCAACCGCTAGCGCCTCGATCCCGCGCCCTGGCAGCCATTACGCAGCAGGTAACGCCGCCACCACATAGGGGATGGGGCCGGCAGGGATAATGCTCGTGGTTACGAGTCTAAGTCCTACGTCTGACTGTCATAGACAATGGGATTAAAGTAGACGACGCGCGTGAGGGTTAAACAGTCCAGCTTAAGGTCTTGCATCACTAAAGGGCGCTGTCACGTCTACCAGCGAGGACGGGATCCAGTGTAACTGCTGACGTGTTGGAGCAGCTAACCTGAGACGAACCGGCGTTACAGAGGCGGCGGGTCAGGGAAGTTTAAGGCATGAGGCTCTCAAAATGATTTACGGCATGGCTGCAGTCAGTGGCCATTTAATATACTGTTTAATATTTTCAGCTGAGCAAAGAAAAGAATGTGTCTTTTGAAGCTATCTTAGTATTTAACCTTTAAATATGTCCTGCGAAGTACTTATCTTGGAATGAGGAGCTGTGCTCTCCATACTCAAGTTGCTTAAATAATAAAGACGCAGCGAAACGACACCATTCCTCTGTGTATTTTAATGCAGTTGACCTGACTGCTTAGCATTATCTCTCAAAACGGCCTGACCGACTGAAATATTCATAATGCACCTATATGAGAAAGAGTAGCAGACTTAGGTAGATGGACCGACATCTCTATTAAATAGCTATAGGACAACTAGAGGCATTATGCATGTTTACATTGAAATGATGCTTTACTTGATAATCATGATAGATGTTTTATCTGAAGTAGCTACTCTATTTGTTGTTGATTTATGCTTTAGTGGTAACTTAGTTACTAAGTTTCTGTGCCCCCCCCAAGTAAAGTGTTACCCAGTGATTTATCCAGCCTCCCTGTAGCAATCTGGGATTAGGGGCTTTACTCAAGGGCTCATCAATGGCTTCATCCAGGGAGTCAAAGCAGTATTCAAACCAGACCTTCCGATAACAGGAATAGAGTCCAAACCCACTGAGCCAAGCACTGCCCCAAAAAACATAGATTTTATAGATATAGATATGGAGTACAGAGAGGCTTCACTGAGAATTGCATGAAGGGAAAGTTCATGCATTGCGGTGTTAAATTAAAAGCCCAAAAAAAACGGACGCGATTGGACAGTGCTTGGTCACATGACACAGTCATCCACGTTCTATACTGTCCCAGAATATTTGTTCAGGCTTTCAGGATTTGGATAGAATGGAAAAGGCAACTAAAATCTTGGAAGGTGTGCAAAATAAAAATTGACTTCTCTAATGTATTCAGCCCAAAATACTTAACATAATAAGGGAAGTCAGAGAAAGTGAAATAGTGGAAAAAGGGTTATGAAAGCGTATTACCCTGGACGTGCTCTTCAACTCCTGATATCAGTAGAACTAATTCCAGTTTACTGTGGGTAGTCTCCAAACCATAGAATAATAGTTATTTTATTATAAGGATAACAAAGAGCAGGTCTGCCGGATAGCCTTGTCATATTTTTGATTTTATTGTATTCTCCCTAATCCTATTACTTTTACAGGATTCATGCCAAGAGTTGCTCTAAAATCTTTGTCTGTGTGGTTTGAAATTTATCGT
Organism: Hippopotamyrus pictus; assembly: GCA_026781145.1. Classification (NCBI taxonomy): domain Eukaryota; kingdom Metazoa; phylum Chordata; class Actinopteri; order Osteoglossiformes; family Mormyridae; genus Hippopotamyrus; species Hippopotamyrus pictus. The sequence continues at coordinate 14,931,008 of JAODLC010000043.1, forward strand.
TTCTCATTTTAGTCATTTTCATTCACAATACAAAGCCTGATGACGCTGTACACTAGCACCGATTCAATTAGAATTGATTAGAACTAATAGAATTCACAGAAATTTTGTACAATCAGTGCTCTCTGTTCTTTAGGGTGTAGCGTATAGAAAATGGGTTTTGGGCAGCGGGTGGAGGAGAGGTTGACTGCGTTCATAGCTTGTAACTTAGAATGAACTCATAACTCAAAGACTGTTTGCTTCGGTACTTGTTCCCTTAACCAGGGTGCTTAACCTGTGAAACAGTAAAAGTTACAGCTGTACAAATGCATGTGAGGTGAGTTGGGGTCAAAAGAGCCCATTAAGCGAGCGAATGAAAAGGCAGGTACTGTATGATGTGTGCTGCTTTGCACATAGCAGGGCACCTACTGTCTAGACACTTTGACAATCACACTGAATCTGGGTTACGTGGACTTTAACAATCGGCATTTTTACAATTCCAGAATGTGAAGAAATCCAGGAATCATTTTCTAAACAATTTTCTGTATTCTAAAATCTATCTATCTATCTATCTATCTATCTATCTATCTATCTATCTATCTATCTATCTATCTATCTATCTATCT
>JAODLC010000043.1:14935492-14952797 GCA_026781145.1 Hippopotamyrus pictus
TATGCGCGCAGCAGGTAGTTTTGTGGTTAAGTACACAAACTGGTACCCAGATGACGCTGCTTTTGTCTCTTAAAGAAAGTTGTATAAATGAGTAGAAATTATAGGCTGCTTTAGATAAATGCTGCAGCTATGCATCTAAGTGCAAACAGCTGGGCCAGGGTGATAAGTGCGATGCGTAAATACGCTCACGAGACGTTAACGTAGCACGTAAACACCGTGCAGAAAACAATGCTTATACGGTTATATTTCTAGAAAATTAATCTAGTAAATACAGCAAATATTAAGCATACCTCTGTGCCTCTGTCTAATATTTCTTAAGAATTTGTAAAAAAAAAATAGTTTTGCAAACAATTATATATTTTAGTTTAATCTTCACGTTGCATAGTACAACACGTGCAGCGATGTCCACACTGCATTCATATGGCTTAAGCAGACATTAAACCTTTAAGTTCCTTTAAAAATAAGACGTGCGTCTTTCCTCTGACAGGCAGGTCTGCCCCTCCCCCAGTGAACTGAAGCCTGGACACCTTTGCACTGGTTATCATGAAAACTTAGATCTGAGACTCCATGTGTCTGAATATGATCACCTGTCACACACATTATTTACAGCGTACACATATAGAAAGTGCCCTGTCCTTAGTTTTTATTAAAAGCAGGAAAGTAGCCCAGTGTAGATATGTTGTTATAATTGAAGTGTTTTGTTTTTAGGTATATAGGGCTCAGGAATATTATATGGAAGGAACCCCCCCCCCACCCTTGGCCCCTCCCCCCTTTTTATGAGGTGTCACAGATAAAGTGCATTTTGGGCACAAAACACAGTCAGAAAGAGTCTGGCCATGTGCGCAGCTGAAAAGCGCATTGAAAATGACACAGACAGTCTCTAAAGTGACACAGACACACTCTCTGAAGTGACAGAGACACTCTCTAAAGTGACACAGACACACTCTCTGAAGTGACAGACACACTCTCTAAAGTGACACAGACACACTCTCTAAAGTGACACAGACACACTCTCTAAAGTGACACAGACACACTCTCTGAAGTGACACAGACACACTCACTCTCCTTGTGGCCCTCAGTCTGCCCGCTCACTCACATTATTACTTGTAACTCTCGGGTGTGTTGTGCATATTTCAAAGTCAAAACCTCAGTTTTAGGATATTCAGCATTCCTGTAAAGGTTAAATCAATATGGGGAGGGGGATCTGTCAGTTTTCCTGCATTGGGCAGAACAGACAGTGCCTTGTTTGTGGACCCATGGGTTTCTGAATCAGTTTGTTATGGCTGAACCAAAACGGCAAACGGCTACCCGGAGTCACATCTGCGCGTTTCCACATTAAATCTCTCGGCTGCCTGTAGCCTCTAGACTTTAGCTTCATACAGAATGAGGTTTCAGTCTTCATGTACATTAAATGTGATCCGGGGACAGAATCTACTCCTTGGGTTAAAAAGTGACTTGATGTGTTTACATGTGTGCGTGTTATTTTAAACATTTTTCTTAAACTGTATGATGTAAACACGGTAGTAAAACATTATTCTGAAATTTTAGATCCCTTTATATTTAAAAAAATAAAATAAAATTGAGGGTTACAGTACACTGCGTATACTCGTAGGTGGGTCATTAATAGTGGAATTACACTCCCTATGAGATTTTTGGATAAAATAAACTTGTGATTAGTTTGTAAATTATACCCTGGCTTTGGTTAGGACTGTGGATGAATATTAATCTGATATATTAGTTCTGGGTACCATAACAATGTTTAACTTACTTTTTTTCAAACAGTCTTTGTATGTCGAGGAAGTTCTGTTTAATTTAACTTCAGGCCCATTCATTGTTCCCTCATTAAAATGTTGTATTTGGCAAGAGGCGCATCTTGAGTGTAGCGCTGAATTAATTCGGGACGTACCCTCCTGATTGGCCTGGTGTTTAGGACGTACCCTCCTGATTGGCCTGGTGTTTAGGACCTACCCTCCTGATTGGCCTGGTGTTTCACGGCCTCACCGGGACAGTCTCCAGGCCTTAACCTGAGGTGACACACTGCGGTAGAGGAGAGGCTGGACTGAGGCTCCTTTAATGTTCGCTACCGCTATTTCAGCTACATTTTTAGGGTAATGATAGTAGGTTCCTAACCATTCAGTCAGAATCCGGAATTAGCTTCAAAAAGAACGATATTGGTGATGTGATTTTATTGGACAATTCATATCTCCCGCTCACAGTAATAAGGGTTTCATGAAGTTTAGTTTTGGAGACTTTATTACAGACAAGAAGTTTAGAAGTGAATAAAAGCCTCATCAATTTCAGGATGGAGAAATACAGAATCCCAGTCCAACAATTCCCTTGGGAGTGAGGATGAGAGGCTGGTACAGTCTGTGTCCCAGCTCTGTCAGAGACTCCCTACTGACCTGGACCCACAGCACAGACTGACTCCATTCAGACACATCCTGACTTGCACACGTGAGAGTGTGGCCTTCCATGTATCTACAATAAACTGTATGTAAACAGCCCATGTAAACTACTTATACAATAAAGAGCATATTAAGAAATACAGTAGCAATATACCAGCTTTGCCTGAATCACTCAAACTGAATGTGTTGTTTACATGTAAGATGTAAACATGTTTGCAAAAATGTGTCGCTCCTTCAAGAGCTCAGCCCGACCCGCCTGCCCAAGTGCCCCGTTACTGGGCCGCTCCGGCTCTGAAGGCCTATCCCTACGGGTGGGCGCCATTCCTGGTGCTCTGGAACTTTCCTCTCCATTTCCGAATCCCCCTGCCCTTCCCGCGTGTGGAGAATGAGGACATTTTTTGAAACATCTACTCGCAGATGAAAATGAAGACCTAAGGACTGTGCTTATGCAGCTGGACATTCATTAGAAACACACATTCTCTTCTATTCTAAATTACTTTTAGAATGTTTTTTTTTTTTTGTCTGGAGTCTTTTAAATTGGTGTAATATATTACTTTATTTAATATTCATTTTCCATACATACTTCAGCTTTATAGTTTGCTAAACGCTAATCAGGTTGTCATATCTTCTTTACTTTTTACAATGAAGCGAGACATTTAAAAACTACTTTAAAACAACGATTTAGATTCAGACGGTTCTTAAAATGAAAATGTCTCATATAAGAAGTTGTTGGAATTAATGAGTACATTTTAAAGGCTATGTAAGTGTATTTTTTTAAACGTACGTCCACACCACCAAAGTCTGAGAAGATGACTTTAAAAGAACACTATACGCACATTTATTTATGTAAAAACGCAGACCATCCCAGCGGACAACCCAAATTAAATTTGATCCCATTTTCAGTTAGTTTGTCCTGGAGATGCTGGTGTTCAGTGCACGCAGCGAAACCTGCGGTGTTAAATTTAACACTGAGAGTGTTTACGCAGTTCCTGCAGGGCTGTGTAAACTCTCTCCATGTCGAAGTAACACTCTCGGTGTTAGATAAATGCCGCTACTCTTGCCGTGTTACTTTTTTTTTTTTTGTTCCTTTCGGACAATTCAGATTTCAGAGGCAGTGATATCAGGCCTTCTCTGAGACACGCGTGTCGACAGTGTGAGGCTCCGAAGCGACACTCACAGCCATATTGTGTTAACATGGAAGAAGGAAGGAAGAATATTAACCTAAATTGTGGTCGTCTCTTCGTCAGGCTGACCTGGAATCTGGGCTCCTTCTGACCCAGGCTGCCAGCCTTCTTTTAAATGTTGAATTAACCTTTGGCATCATCTCTAATAATGTGGGATTCTGAAACGTGCACCTCTTGTTTTTGCTCGCGCGACCGGTGCACAGGTCATATTCCCGCCGTCAACGCTGTTTTTCTTTTAGCGCGTCTCGCTGTGCTAACAAATTAAATGAATTAATGCAGCGCATTTGGCGCGTCCTGCGACCACCGAAGGGTAAATGAGAAGCATATGGCCAGGGCATTAGCGGGGCTCGGTAATTGATTAGCGGGGGTTAAAAATGCCACAGAGAGCACTAACATCTGTAATCCCTTTTTCCCCTCTTTCCTAAGGATAGACTAAGGTCCCAGGAGTCTTTTAACCACTCCAAAAGTACTCTGAAGAGTCCCGTCAACAATATGCAGAAGTCTCGTCATTGTGATACTCTTTATGGCCTGCTGACACTGCCTGATTTTCATCACTGCCCCGTGTGTCAGTTTGACTCAGGCAGGTGTAGTTTACCGAGACCATTTAACACGAGATGCTGTGGGCGTCTCAGCGGCTGCCTGCGTCTTCTGCTGCTGCTGGCAGCCTAAAAACTCCATCCCCATCGCGCCTATGGGACTCGTGGGTCGTACGGATTATCGCCGAGAACCTCAGCTTTTCCGGGACCCCTGACTGATGGTACCACAAGCAAATCAAACAGCTAATTAAAGACTGTCATTTAGGTAGCGGAAACACCGGCTTGTTCCCTGCAGGTTGCTCAGCCCAAACTACTCGCTGTCCTGCAGTGCTGAAGCCTAACATCCAGACTATGTGCATTGAGCTGTAGAAATGAAAAGTTTGACTTTAAAAGACTTTTTCACCATCCAAGGCAGCATGGGGAAAATACTGCAAGTGCAACTTGGCATGCATGCTTAAATGTAATGAAAGCAAAATCTGTGACATAGTATGTTTTGTCACAAAAAATTAGAAAAAACGTCTCTTTACCTTAAAATGTTTAAGGTGTCTTTTATTTTGTTTTATTGTGTTTTAATGAAAAAAAAAAAAATTTCATGTACCACTAATATTTGTTTTTAGTCATTCATAAATGTCAGCAGAGTATCATTAACTTGTATTACTTATTGGTTTCTGTTCACATTTTAAATGATTCTGCTGTTTTTACATATGCTTGTTATTTACAAGAAGACTTCTTAACTCCTTAAAATAAATGTTTCCGTCTGTCCATTTCAAATGTAATCTACATTCCCATCGCTATAAAAAGGATGTCTTTTTCCGTCTGATTTTAATAAAGCACCATTCTAACAAAATTCATTTTTATTTCCTAAGCCTGCTTCCTGCTCTTATTTGTAAAAGCCAAAATCAAAACTGAGCTGGTATTTTACTCAAATGGGGCCTTTCATTTTTAGATGGCTAAAGCATATGTCTGCCCTTTTCAATATTTAATCGCAGTTCATATGTTCGTATAGTTAAAACTGTGAGATGATTTCACACAAAAGGTGAAAAGAAAGCCTCTTCCGTCTCCAGTTCGATGACATGTGCATGCAAACATATCCTGACTGCTGTCTCCTAAAGCGACAAGGGGTCGACTAAATCATGCCTGAAATAAAATGCCAAAATAAGAAAACAATTCTGTCATTGCTCTCACGTAATCAAGCGACTCGCGCCTAGATCCAGCGTCTGTGGGAACCTCAGTTTCCGTTTAGAAGCTGTCCCCATCTCTCACGCAGGCTAAGGTTGCATAGGTGTGCCAGCTGAGCATGTTTGCAAACAGAAACGTGGTAAAAGACGGGCATCACCAGGGACGCCTCTCTGTCCACATGAGATACCATCTGAGCTCTGCCTCTCCAAACTGTCTATTGACCTTAGTCGATTCATTTGCCTGTGTCAAGATAACTGCTGAATAGCCATAACCTGAAACAGATTTCACCAGAGGGAAAATAATATTCAGGAGACTTACCCCAGAAGAAGTTCTGCTGGCATGATGTCACTGAACTGAAAAGGCTGTTAGATGCCATAGCCCGTTTTACTTATTCTTTTTGGTTTCAGTGGCCCCTTGGTAAGTTCTAGAAAGAAAAAAAAAAAATACTGCATCAGGATAAGGGGGGAGAAGCAAAAATAACGCTATGTTATATCAGCAATTAGCATGGTCACAAATAACAGGTAGGTTTTACAAAAAAAGTGCGAGAATATGCAGAGAAGTATTGTGGCCGTGTTTTCTACGCAGACCAGTGTGGTCAGGGAGTACTTACTGATTGTTCGCTGCGTGTGACTGGAGGTGACCTGGGCAGCTTAACCATTTACTCGCCGGGGGCTCCCTGCCGTCGTCCTGGAGTTGAATCTCGGCACCGCACTTGTGGTTCTGTGGTTGTTTGTGAGGCGAATGAAGCTTTCACACAAACCCAAAAGGCATAAGCTTTAAAACGCTCTTTTTTTCCTCCGTGTGCTGTTACTGGAGAGCCTGGGTCATGTGCTCGTGACATCAGAGCACAGGAGTTAAGTGGGACTGCCTACCGTTGTGGCTTTTTGCTCTTTTTTTTTTTGACAAAAGCCTCTTGCAGCAGCAGCTCTTACTGGCATCCAGAGGGATGCAATTTCTGAATGCATGTGAGTCATGGGTGTTTGGCGAGGGGGTGGCTGGCCCTGGGGGGTGGGGTGCAGATTTTGTAAAAGCTGATATGATTCATAGAGCCCCCCCCCCAGCTCCCTTTTCACTTCCCCCACAGATTCAGAGCGATTCCCACGTGCGAGAGTGTGGCCTCGACCCCCGTCCTTTTCGCCTGGCCGGGACGGCCCCCCACGCTGGCTCCGGGGGCGATGCCCGATGTTGCCGTCCGGGGTCTGCTTCACATTTGCCGGGTGGAGAGGTTCCCTCTGGTGTGCTTGCTGGCTGCCCCCCCCACCCCGTTACTCTGCACCCCGTTACTTGCTCTCCCAGTTAGAGCTCTTACTGAAGTGACAATCTAACCTGAAAGCCTGCCTCTCTCCCCCCCCACCCCCTCTCTCTCTCTCTCTCTCTCACACACTGTTTTAGGAAAGATTCTCCTTGCCCTGCTGGAACCTGCACTCGTATTCCATACGTCTCACACGTACTGAGCCACACAGGACCTCTTTTTTGGCAGTGTGTCTGCATTTGGCCGGTGATCATTTCCTAAATGTGTTTACATTTTTTTTAAAAATTCAAATATGCAGGTTTTAAAGTAGCACTGAGGAATGTGGGGAATGTTTTTAAAATCTGAGTTGGGGGGGGGGTCGCGTTAAGCCCTTTTGTCGGAAGACGTGTGTGGCTTTCGGATGCATATCTTCAGCTGCCATCGTAAACTACTGGAATCAGAAACTTCATATCCTCTGCTCTAAACACAAATGGTTCCTGTTCAATGCGTTATTCTGCAGAACAGCATTAAGGAAACTTTTTCTATTCATACTTTTCATACGTTGCTGGGCTAAAAAAAAAAAAAAATACTGTACCACTTATATTAATCTTTGTGATGATTACATTTCAAACGTGCTCATGTGCACCGGGAATTAAAATCATCTCGGGGTATTTTGGGCAAAGCCTATATCCATGCCACAAAACCATTGAATAATTGCAGCTTGATTTCGTACGGTCTGAGCTCTTCACTGAAACTCAGCTACAGATGAGGGCGTCTCATTATAAACGCATCCATGTCTTGGGTCCACAATTCTGCCAAACAAATGAGACGCTTTGCCCATAAAATCACTGCATCGTGTTTAATTAAATGCAGTAAATTGTTACTGACTTTGCCACTTGGCACCTTTTAAATGCGTTTTTTAATTAAAAATCTCTCTATAGCACCCAGCTTTTTACCATTTGCAGCAGCTGCAGCATCTATAAAAATGTAAAAAGTCACGTACGATTTTCTTTCCTACATTTATATATTTACAAATCAGGACCATTTCTCACATTTCTGAAAACCACTTAATTATATTTATGAGGATTTACATGTATTTCTGCCACAAGGTCAAAGATCACACACTGTGTGGCCATATTCTATATATTTTTCTCTCACTTAACATTTAGTAAGCATGGTTTTTGCGTTATCATGGGTTTTCATATTTTGCCATTTTGGTTGCGTGATTTAGAGATATTCAAACATAGATTTTAAAATCCCATTTTATATTTTGTGTTAATTAATGATGTGATTTTACAGAAGGTATCTATGATTTTAATACAATTAAAATTTAATACCAACAGACCAATTTAATACCAACAGACATATTTATAATCCACAATTTTGTTTCTGTAAAACCATGACCTAAACATATTGTGTCAGGTATAGGTGATAATAATAATAATAATAATAATAATAATAATAATAATAATTTATTAAAATAAAACTTGCAATTACTTCAAATTTTATTGACATTTTGTGAAAATAGAATACATGCAACCAGTGAGGAATTTGTGCTTCAGATAAGTGACACCAAGACTTAATTTGGAACAGTAAATTGAAACCTTTTGCTGGAGCGTATCGGTTTTGGCGACGGCAGTATGAAAGAAGGGGTTTTGGGCAGCATGCGCTTGTTTGAACTCATGATGTAATGAAATGCTAACCCACTTACTTACATGAGTACAAGGTTTATTCATGCGGACTTGTAAATGATCTCTGTCTGATTCATATTTAATAAGTAGACACGGGGTTTTTAAAAGGAGACCTGTATCTTTTTGTGCTTTGGATATGAGGTAAGTGCTGTCATTACATGTTTCTCAGGATGGAGGCTGCTGTTTGCCACCATGCAAGGGAGACGAAGTCTAACCTGCTCTGCCAGACAAATAAATCTGAATTGGTCAGATGATGAATTCGAATCTGAAACTGTAATAAACATAACTATCTACCCCGTTTAGAGGAATGTGTGAACCAGTGCAAAGCTAATCCTCCCATCGTTCTCAGTAGGATGGGAAAGTTCATGTATTATATGCCTTTTGGCTAATCACTGTCTCTAAGCTGCCCAATTAGTATGTGCCCTGTGATGGACTGGCATTCCATCCAAGCTGCACCCCAACCTTGTGCCCTGCGCTGCCTGGCACAGGCTCTAGACAACCCTGACCAATATAAGCAGCTAAAAGATGGATGGATATTACACTTAATTAAAAAAAAAATACAATTACAGACATCATGTCCCACTGCATAATTCAAGATTTTGGGGATCTGCATAATGACAGGTGTTACACACTCAGCACCGGAATTGCCAAAAATTGCAGCAGAAGCTCTTCCTGGCATACAGAGGGATGCAATTTCTGATACACTAACTGTCAGATAACTGTTTCTTGGCGCTATACATTTTGACCACAATTGTGGATTTTATACGTTTTTTTCTAAAGTCATTTTTTTAATCATTTTGTCGTGGATGTAAATTATCTACATCAAGACGAGCAGTATCCCATTTAAAACGGATGTAATGTTTAGTAAAGAATCTGTAACCTAATTCTTTTCATTGCCATTATGATGAATTGAAACATTTGCTTTGGCTTCTTGTTGCGTATTTTGCCCAGATGAGAATGGGTCACACGCTCATGTGAAAGTACGAATATTGTTCTGTAGGGTGAGAAGTCCTCTGATTTCTCCCCTGATTGTCATGCAAGTGACCCTAAAAAAAGCTAATCTGGAGCAGCTCGAGCTGCTCTGGGGTTTCCAAGGCTGGCGCCAGGGGCCGGGCCGCCGACTGGTAACTGTGGCCCAAGCCGATGCTGCAGGGCCGACAGGTGAGGCCGAGCCCGGGGCTCTGGTTTCGGAACGGGCCACCCTGCCAGCAGTGCGCGGTCAGCTCTGGACCACACAGACACTGGGGAAAGTCCAGCTTCACTTAATGCTTATGCCCTGACCTCGTTAGATTGCGTGTGAATAGCTGTGAGGAGACTGCTCTGCACTGCCACAGTTCAGTGTGTTTTTCTGGACGAGGAACATGTCTTTGCAGGTCTGACGGTCTCTTGTTTATTATTATTATTGTTATTATTATTATTATTACTTGCAATTCTGACCAGGATAAGTGGTTGGAAGATAGATGGATGGATGGATGGATGGATGGATGGATGATTACTATAGTAGTAGTATACTGTAGTAGTACTTTCAACAACAGCTGTTGTAGTGGCTGTACTTCTAATGGATAGTGTAGTCCTTGTTGTACTCTTTCTTTGGCACAGTGTTATGATATTTCTGTTCCATGTATCCCTGAGCTCTGACCTAGACTTACAAGCCAAAGTGTTTCTGGTTAAAGTTTGGGTGGCGGTGGCTGGGGGTGGCGGTGGGGGGTGGGGTGCGGGGTTGGTGTCTGTTGTAACCTTGAGAAAACTGCTTAATTCGAATCACTGGTTTACACTTAAAAATGCAGCTGTGCAAACAGCCGTGTTGGTGAGTTGCTCAGCAGAGGTCTGGGTGTGTTTGAAACGACTGCGACGTTAAGGTGATTTTGAGAGATACAGCAATGGAAGCAGAATTAAGGTCGTGGATCAAATGTCACCAGCGTACCTGTACCTGCTGCCTATTCCCGTCAAGCATTCGCTGACTCTACATGACTCAGATTCACAACTGGAACCCTAACACTACTGTTTCTGTTTATCTTTCGAGTTTGCTAAAAAAAAAAAAAAAAAAAAAAACTAAACTGATATATTTACCACAAAAATGACCTGATAGTAGTTCAGGGTCTTCCATAAACATCTGGGGCGTTCTTGCTTCCGTATCCAGATTTATACACATTCATCAACAATTTGATTTTAGAATATTGTGGACACTGGTACATTTATCTGTTTGCTTATTAAAAACCTATATTAGCATTCTATAATTACATTCTGTCTGGCCTGGCTTCAAAATAAAGTTTTAATCGTGTACACACTCGCAGGCACAGACAGGTACAGTCATTTCGGTTAACAGGACACCCCTCTCAAATGCCAGAGTAGTTTATGCTGTGGTTGATGCAAAAATTAACATGCTTTTATAGGAAACAAATGCCACTTTTAATCAGTTACTGCCGGATGCTGTATTTTTGGTACCAATATAAATATCCTTTTACACGTTTGCTCCACTTATTTGAAAGCTAACCAGCATAAATAAGATAATTGCAAATAGACACTGGGTGGTTTCGGATGTACGAATTACATCAGTTGTGAGGATTATACAGCAACCCATGAAGTGAATTTAATACAAGCACTTTGTAGCCAATAGGACATCGAAGTTTGCTGTGGCATAATCTTAATGAAAATACATATTTTGTTTTTACGGTCAAAGAGTACGTCTATATCTTTTTATTGTTTCCAGGTCTTTTCTTGTGGTTGTAGCCTTGAGGAAAAATAAAACTGACCTTTTAGGAACAAAGGGAAATATTTAATACCAAGTGGCAATGCTACAAGTAAAACACAAATTAAAAATAGCTACCAAAGAGTTGGAATTGCATGGAATTGCAAGACAGGACACATAGGAACACTGGAAGAAATTCCAATCACATTATTTTGTTAACGGAGATATTTTGGAGTGGTGGCTGACCATTGGAAATTAAAGTGATTTCTTTTTTTTTCCCTTCATTGAAATCAAGGATTTTGTCCAGTGTAAACGGAGTCCTACCTACACTGAAGTTCAAACGCTGGGGGCCACAAGACTGGGCCAATGTTTCAAGGTTTTGGTCAGAGGTTTGTTTAATTTGCTACTTCGAAAGCTGGGGAGTGAATAGCTACCTACTATATGTATATATGTTTGCTCCACATGATTTTTTTTATCCCCCCTCCCCATATTATTTCACTATGTGGCTTTGGCCGCTGATTAAAAGACTCTTAAGTTTCGGAAATCTGTTTTCTTGCATTTACGCACCCACCTTTGACTTGACATCGCTAACGTAAAAAGGCAGCATTGGTTGGGGCAAATACAAGCTATGCCGCTGGATTCAGAATGTTTAGTATTCTGGGGTGTTGGAAAAGCACCGAGTGCGAGGCTAGCTTCGCCCCTGCCCCTCACGGAACCGCGCTGCCGGAATCAGGATTGTTAGTATTCCGGAATGCCCATCGTGTTGAGTGTGAGGCTAGCTTCGCCCGTGTTCCTCATGACACCTCACCACCATCCTCCAAGCGGTCATTCCCGGCCCTCGAGTCGCCCTCAGCTGGTTTTCCATTTTGTCGGAGGCGTCTCAGAACGGCAATTAGAGCTGGACGGCCTGTCATTGCGGCAGCGTTTACCACGTCTGGTTATACTGCGGGCCGCTCCTGAGTTCTCAGAGTTCAGAAAAGATGCTTGCAATCTTTTGCAGAGGGTCATGACTCAGTGAGTTTGTGTTAAACGTTGAGTGACTGACGAAAGGCCCTTTCTGGAACTGACACGATTCAGTCTATCGTATCAGAACAGAAAAAAACGTGAATGACACAAAATATCAAACTAAATTTACTCCTCTATGTAGACTCCATGAGTGATATGAGTTCTTGGTTAATCATCACCTTAGGGGGTTTAGAAAATAATCTAATAGGAACAGCTTAGAACACAATATAACCATTATACATTATGTTTCGAAATGTTTATTCTTACAAAAACACAAAAGGGCACAATGCCATGCCTGGTCTTTTGAAAACAAGCCTTTATAAAACTGAGATCAACATTTTGTTGTTAACAATAGATGTACAACGATGACTTTGTCTGCTAGAGTTTGTGGCTTTTTTTGGGGGGGGGGGGGTGGGCGATGAAAATTTTTACAAAGGAGTTTTGGGTCACTTTGCTGTCTGTTGCCTGTAACACGACAATAAGTACGAGAAGAAAATCAAGAATTTTGACATTGTTTGAATACGTTTTTCCTGTTTAATTGTAGTGAATAATCTTAGAAATATGTATACATGCCAGATATTTGACTTTTGTTCTAAATACACAACAGTGTTGAGTTTCCTAAGCCACTACAAAATTCTGGATAATTTCATAATGCTGATATGAAACGTATTACAAATATGCAGGTCATCCGTATAGGTCTCTCTGTCATACAAGGTGTTTTTAATTGCCTGTTTGTCCCTGAAATCCAAAGCAAGACAAATAGCAGCTCGATTTCAGTGTAAAAGAATTTCATACCATCAGCACACCACAATGATGTAGTGGTACCAAAATAAAGCTGAATTCTTTGACAGGGTGGACGCTAAGTAAACACCCCTACTCTGCCACATGCAAGAATGTATGTTTTCCCCTTAAGTAGGGAGCAGAGAGTTTGTTTTTGCATTGAAAGTATATACTGTGAATATCACAAAGGCGGACAGCTGTGGTAACGGTGCATTCTGTCAAGGCAGCAGTAAAAATTAAAAAACAATTTCTGTCTAGCATGTCAAATGCATTCTGAACCGAAACACGCTGGAATATTTTTTTATTTTCTTTGTTGTTGTTGAGTTGTGCCTTGGACCGTCAGCCGAAATGTAATGGTTTTAACTGGGCCGCGGTGATTACTTAAGCTGGAAACCCTCAACGGTAGATTTGCCAGTTGATTAGTCTCTTGACCTGTCATGTGCTCAGGCTTGTAGGTTTTTCCGTAGGGAACGTTCGCTGTCCTTTGTCTCTGTCTACTGGAGCCATTTAATGACTCTGCAGCCAGGCCTTGTTTCATGTGGTTCTGGGAGGAAGACGAGCAAAATCAGTTTTGTGTACTGCGAGCGTAATTGTGTACTCAGACTTTAAATAAGGCTAAAAGTTACATGTATATTTAGTGCTGCAATGATCTTTTAAAATGCAACACATGTGTGACAGTCTCAGTGGAAGGAGAGTTAAAAGAATGAATTATGGTAAGTGACATAAGTTTACAGCTATATTTTTGTGGTGAAATAGGCGGGCTGTGCATACTGTAAGTGAAGAATGTAGTTAATATCCTCTTTTGTATTTTATTTTGTGGGTGGAGCATATCTGTTTTTGACTGAGCATAGTAACAGTGTTTTATTTTGCGATGTTTCACTTACCCCCTGGGGGGGGGGGGGGAACCAAATGAGAGAAATTTTATTCTAATAATGCCCTTGTCATTGTCACACACAAATAAAATAATAAATTGCTAACTGCACTTTTTATACATGTATAATTATGCTCTTCAGCGACGAACTAAAAACACTGAATTATTAGGCTTCTTGTAAACAGTAAATGCTGCTTGTTGTCGGGCGCCACCGATGTGAACGCTTTAGGTGGATGTGGAATTGAGATGCCGCTGTGATGTGGTGATGTGCAGGCGTGTGACGGCGTGTGACGGTGCTGGAGGGGATGAGGCTCCGTCTTCTGACAAACAGCCTGGATGCAGCCACTCAATTCACCAGCAGCAGATCCTCACATGGTGCTCCTCCACACCAGAACGTTTGTATGTTTGGAAAAGTCCAGTCGACCCATTTCATCCTCATCCCGCGGAATAACTACACATTTTAATCATACTGGTGTTAAACAGCATTTATTTTGTATAAGACAGCATCAGTAGTAGTACAATAAGTCAGTTATTATTGAGCTTCAGTGAGTATGCCCTTTCACATGCTCTTCTTCAGAGTTATACAAGAATTTAATAACTTTCCAAGGCGGTGTGTTATGCAACCAATGTACTGTTTTTAAACTAGTTTAAAATAATTCAAACGTTTGAACTTCAGTCCATTTCAGCTTTAATTGAGTTTAAATATCAAATCTTCAGAGTTTATGCTAGTTCTTCTGCGTAGTTATGTGATTGTCAAGGACAAAAATTAAAATGAAAAAAAAAAGAAAAATCATGTCATTCCACTTAAAATATACCAGGGGAAAAAACAGTTATAAAAATCTTTATTAGCTAGTTGGGCCAGATAAACTATATATTTAACACCTTTGATGCTGCAACTTGGGGGAGTGACTTAAGTCTATATTGCATGTATGGGGGGGCGGTATCCCATAGTGTTTGAATGTAGCCTTGAACGGTGCCAAACCAAAGCAGAGGTTACTGTTTGTAGAAAGAGGTTTAGGTATTTTCCTGCTTACAGATGCGTGTTCAATGTCTTTCTGTGTTCATTCTTCAATCTATAAGGAGTATTTTGAAATATTCTTTTTGAGAGTGATTTGAGATGTTCTCTGATTTGCAAAAAAAGCAACAACTTTGATGTATTTTTCCAGCGGCTTCCTGCTATGAGATCCTTGCACATGAGTACCACGAGTACCATGAGTACCACGAGTACCATGAGTACCTGTGTGTTGCAGACTGGACATGACTGAGCCATCTTAGTATTTGTTTGCTTTGAATGTTTTCTGTTTACTGACTCGGGCTATTTTTAAACATCCTCCTCATTTGCATCGTGGGGTCTGTTTCCACCTCCGCGTGTGGTACTCCGGGAAAAACACCCTGCGGGAACCGGCACTCCGGTGGCCTAAGGGGCTCGGCGAGGAGACGCCGCAGAGTATGCGGTTAATCAGCAGTTAATCATCGCCAGTGTTCCACGCGTTATTACTGTAATCTCTCATCGATAAATAACCCATTTCTGTAGTTGTCACAATGGTGGAAAATGCCCATATGCTTACATCTGATGGCAGAAATGAATCATGACAGGCAGTTAGCTACCTGAGTGGAAATTAAAGTGGTTTTCTTTTTTATGGACTTTTACATACTGTCATTTCTGTGGGCTGCATTCAAAACTGTGAATTAATAGAAAAATATGAAAAATTTGATTCTACTAAGAACAGAGTAGAGAGTAAATTTTTTCATGTAAATGAATCAAAATCAAATTATAAACAATGAGACAGTTAATAATCGGCCATGGGATTTTTGTACTCAGTTCCGTAAATGTTTGCTGTTAATACTCTTGGTCTTATTAGTCTGTAATTCCCTCAGCGGGTGTGGCCAGGATTACTTTTGAACATGAAGCATCGTTCATGTTTAAGTTCCCTGCCCTGAGGACGTGACGCGTTAGTAAAGGTCGGTTCAACTTACAGGCAGAAGTGCACATCGCTTATGGGCAGTAACTGAGACTGCGACCTACCAGCGCTTAGTGCAGATTTCAAATGGGAGCCTCTATGGCAGGGCAATTAAAAAAAAAACACTTCAAAAATAATAATTATACATTCAACATTATTAGAGGGGATTAAACAGTCAAATTATGAATGTTTTTGCAGGATTCAAGCATTGACATTTTTAATAGTTGCATTTAAGGACTTTAATAAGTAAACACACATACGTACACTGACACGCTCCCTTTAAGCATATATTTTCAGATGTTAGCTAAGAACAAAGACAGACCATAAAATCCCGCAGATTTTATTCTCCAGAATTAGCAGAACAAACGAGCTGAGACACTTGCGTACGTCAGGAAGGTTCACCAGCAATGGTGTGGCATGGGGCTCTTAGGGAAACGCGGACAACTTGCTCTCTGGTGGTCCAGCATCCCAGTGTGGGGGGGGCAGCTGCGGGTTGAAATGACAGATACATCACACATTTAGCGTGCCCACTCCACGGGCAAGAAACGGCTGTTTGTTTACGTGGTGTAGTCCCATGTAGGATAGGGGGTCCACAAACTGAGCCACACTGCAGACAGAATGTTCCTTATGGGATTATAAATATCATAATGGCTCCTGGTGATATATACAAGGTGAGACTCTGAGTTTTGTTTGTGTTTGTAAGCCTGGAGGCCTGCCTGGGCCATTCACTGTATTTAGACATACCGATGACCGTCACTACTCTGCAGTCTGCGACTTTTTCGTTTTTCTCAGACCTGTGGCACCCTGGCAGAAACCTGCACATCTTTTGGGCCAATGGCATTGTTTCCTGCCGACCTCCATGGCCCACCTGAGATGACAAGGCCTGCCCTGCATCGTGCCCAAAAGGAAGTACAAAGACAAGTTACACAAGCGCTTCTCAGCTACATAAACATGGCTGAATTACAATCCGCCATCAGAAACAGATCGAAACACACTGGAAATATAGACCTTTGTAGAGTAATTGTGAATAATTCATACTTAAAGGCAAAATTGTAAGACATTTCCTATTTTTACAAATCTTCAGTACTACTGATACAGAGAACATGTCTAGCTCTGCACAAGTGGATGTTATTCATCATGACTATTTCTATACCTGTTCATCCTGGCTCGTTAAAGAAAACGACTTGGATGGGGATTAAGGTCGACGGAGTGCATTCGCGAGATCTCCATGGAACCGAGTGTGGTTGTAATTCGCCCCAGTCGAGAAAAACCTTTCCGAGAGACCTGAGGGGAAAAGGGAAAGACAGAAAAAGAAGTGTAATGACAATTTTCAGACATGGCATTTTTAATAATCGGCCGCTTATGAGAGCTCATCTATGAGCCAGGTGTTAGTAAGAGGGTTTTGGCTGCAGACCAGAGAACTACCTTCACAGTGCTCAAATATTTACCTTGTTCAAAAATGTATGCTGCTGTATTGGGATTGGAATAATTTAAGCCGTTTTAGTGCAGGGTGGCCCAAGGCCAGGGCTGGGGAGTCCTGGTGTCTAATGGGTCGATTCTGGTGGTCCGTTAAAAGGAACCGGGCAGCTCGGGGATTGTTTTTAAATTTCTGGCAGGCTCAGACGGCAATAATTCAAATGGCTGTACCGATTCCAGTGAAATAAAATAAAAATAATGACATAAAACATGAATTTAAAGAAAGTTAAAAGGAAGGAAAAGTTTGGAATATGTAAGGGCTTAAGTTCAGGTCAATGCCAGGCATAAATATATATA
>JAODLC010000043.1:14953044-14963907 GCA_026781145.1 Hippopotamyrus pictus
ACACACACACACATATATATATACACACACACATACATATATATAACTCAATTTTATATATATAAAAAAAAATCTGTTACTGTAATAAAAAAAAAACACTGAAAATGCCTAGTCTTGTATTTTGTTTGGTTACTTATTGTTTAGGTCAGGACTGCATACGAGTTAAGGCTGTCATTGTTGGGATTAGGGTTTTGCCCATAGAAATGAATGGTCGGTCCCCACAAAGATCTGAATACAAACATGTGGGTTATGCCCATAGAAACGAATGATGAGTCTCTACAGCGATGGGAGTATACTTACTGTGTGTATGTTTATATATGACTGTGATATATCGTTCTTCAGGAAAACATGAATGTTTTGAAATGCAGTTCTTTCAATTTAAATATATGTTGCTCCAGTCCGTCGCCGCATGCTCAGTATAACTGACGTTTATGGACGTGTTACCTGTGGACGGAAGGCAGACGCCTTATATATATTTTTATAATTCATTTGTAATAAAACAATATATTGATCTTTAGCTGCTTCACAGTAATCAGTTGTAATTAAGAATGTAATTATATCCAGTTCCATTAAAACAGCTAAGCTGTGGTAACCGGTATCTGTAAGTGGAAGATATATTCAGCTAAATAAAAACCTAGTTGGAAAGTATGTTTGCTCAGAGTAATGGTTACACGAAATTGAGAAATTTCATAAAGGAAACGTTTATTCGAGTAAATTAAGTATATATGATGTATTATGTTAATATTAAACAGAATAGTAGGATGACACTACGGCTATTTGAAAACTGAAACATACCATTCCCATTTACAAACATGAATCAGTGAAACTGATTATGATCAATATAATTGAGTGAAACTCGCGTTCATAGTACTGTTTTTATTACTGTAAATGTCCCTGAACTGGTGCATCGTGTGCAATTCCAGTTAATATGATACAGAAAATGATACGACCGTCATGATAATAATGATCGTATAAGATGTACAAAATGTATTCCATACATCTATATGCATGCCAACGTAGATCAAATAAGTTGTTGTGAATAATTTCTCTGGCAGACACATGTCGACATTCTAATTTAATAAAAATTGACTTTATTTATAAGCATTTTCTAGTGGAGTCATACTATTCTCCTATGCGTCTGATTAAAGACCTGCCCAAAATTATGATTAATTGAAAAAAGATACTTGAATTACACGAATGAGTCTTCATATAACGATCCAAAATATATATTTACGCTACTATATATAGGTCACTCAACAGGACGAGACTGTTTGATCCGGCCCCGTTAACCGTACATTAAACATAAAAGGTCTCAGTTTTATCCCACTTTATTCTTAATTTAGACATCTGGGTGTTTTCGCGGCTTTCTCAGGGCCACATGTTCACAATCCATCCGTTAATCTCTGTCTCTATTTAGGAATGCATAATGAATTAACCGTCTTGAAATATCTTTCGCTTCACCTTTTTCATTTACTTTGCAAATGTTTCCGTTTCTTACCTACTCTTAACTACTCCGTTTCCCCAGCGAAACAGATGGGACTTGTGAACGTGAAATGGATTCTTTGATTCTGATTTATTTTCTATTTTTATTTTTATTTGTACGGTAAACATCCAATTTAGGCTGTTTTATTTTACGATTTTCTGTGTTATAAGTAACATGAATGGGTGTAACTAAAACGACTGTTTTAGTAACGAACAGCATGTCTGAGTACAGTTTTAATATGAGTATTTAAGATAAATTGAATGATGGCTGAAATTTGTATTCAAATAATGGACAATAGAGCATATATTGTTGACACACATTTTAATATTGTCTTTTAAATTTCTTTTCGGTTACGCTCTTCTCATTCAGTAAAACATTTCTGTCCCGTTACTTATTTCAGCACTGTTATTATTTTGGAGGATAATCCAACCTTGCAAAGCTCAGTCTGGTTGCAATATTTACGCAATTTCTTTCTGAAACTAAAGAGGCACTCATTGCGGTGTATCCGCTATTAATTATGGTGTCTCTGTTTCTTATGTTATGAAAGCGGGACAGTAGCACATGAGAGGATCCTACGCAATATCCCCGGGAAAATCCAAGTCTCCTGGGACAAGGTGAGCTGGATTTCATTCCCCCTGAGCGCTGCATTAATTAACCCTGATCAGCTGCCGCCCGCATGAATTTGCACAAGTTAACTTAAACCAAATATTTTATTTCAGGGATTGATATTATCCTGTACTTGTTATTCCAAATTTATGTCAGCTGAGGAATAGCTTCAAGAATGAGAACACAAAGAAACCACTGTTGAGTTTGTTCCAGTGTTTTCCCCAACTACCCCAGACACATTTGCTTCAAATTCTAATCAAATAATCTAGCCTAGCAGCTAGATTTATTAATTATGGGCAATATAAAGCAACCAACACATTTTATTATTCATAAAGGGAGTGACAGCAGGCCACATTTTTGGAAGTCTCAGAATTTATTGTATTATAATAATATTTATACAATGTAGTTTTTCCTCAATCATGTAGTTTAATAACATTATCAGAGCTAATTTAATAAATGTTAATCTAATGTAAGAAGTCCTTACCTAAATAACAAGTTAAACGAAGTTCAGTTTATTTTAAATGGACTCTGGGAAAAGTAGAGTACCTCCTGCCTTTGAGGACAGGAGCCGCTGATCACCACTCCATCATGTCCTCCACCATGTTCTTTAGCAAACAAACCTTTGATGTTCTCCTTAATGTATCTTTAATAGCAATTCACCACATTACCTGTGATGTTAAGAGTCTTTTGGCACTGTTGTGCATGTGACTTTGAGCAGTCATCAAATGGGCTTCCAGGTAATTGTAATTTTTAAAGTAGAAGGCCTTTCGTTCTTAAGTGTGACGTGATGACAGGCAGACAGTGACATCGTGTGTCTTACAAAACCACAGCCCTCCTCGCTCTGGCGTCTATGAAGCGCCCTTTTCCCACATTGCCCAAGACAGAGTCTTGCAGTGATTGGTTTAGGGTGCTTTGCTTGCTCAGAGCCCAACATTAATAAAAAGAAAAAATGCCTCCGGGTTACATGATGAAATTTCTGAAAATTCATTTTTGATCATCTGAAATAGTACTTTTTTCAGAATTAAAAATAATTTCCCTTCCTCCCTGTTTTTATAGTTAAATTCTTTCAGATTTTTAATTTTGCTCACGGTCTGTCTTTTGTATGTACTGTAAGTTACCCAAACATGCCAGAAGACTGATACCTTGCTCTGTTTTGCACTGTCAGCCATTGTCTGACTGTATCGCAGACCACACAGTATTAACATTTCTGCATGGAGGCAGACACGAATCCTCCATAAGCATGTTTACGGAGTCTAGCACCACATGACCTTATGACATCACAGACACGGCCACAATCACACAACAAAACCAGGGTGATAATTATGGTCATATAGCATCAGCACACAGGTTCTGCTTTTAAATGTTCAGTCAGTGTGATTCATTGGCACACACAAGGCCTGACCCTGCCTAAACTGTGTAACAGAAGCAGATTTATATTTTAATTTGGGTTTTAAAAAGATATCAGTTGTTTGTGTAATTCTTGACAAGAGATTGCTACTCTTCTCATCCTTTTTAGAAAGGATGACAGTGCTACAGTTATTCAGCAGCGAAAAAATGAAGAATTAGTCCTTTACTTCTGGCACCATTTGGTTATAAATGTTGCATTAGTGCTATTAGGTCATACAGTTTACAAGGCTAAAAACTAACATGCAGGTTCTAACTTCCTACAAGGGCAATTTTTGAACTGGCTGGAAGGTTTGAAAGCTCATACTACCACCTCTGTTGTTTGACAGTGATTTTATGCAAATATTGTTTTGTGACATTTTAAGGAAAAATAGTAAGAATTGCAGTATATTATAGTGATATATTTCCTGAGGAATCCAGCAGACTTATTTTAGTTGTGGGGGGCATCCTAGTACGGAGGGGGGTCACGTGACAGGTGCCACAGGTCACCGTCTGCTGTGACGACTTCCATCTGACCCTCGTTAGTTGAAATAGCTGCCCTGATTTATTTTAGTTCTTGACTAACTAGACTATGGAGAACAGCACGGTCCTGTATCCAGCGTGTTTCTAAGAGTCTTGTTGACTTAACGTAAATGAATTTCATGCGCTGATTTTACTTTTCCTTTTTGGTATCTGAATGATTTGCTTCCGTTTTGGCTACCCTGTTATTTTCAGCTCCTGTAGATAAAAAAAACCACTCTGGTCTGTTGCAGTTTTCCTTTGTCACATTAATCTGTTTGCCATCTTGACCAGCTTCTTCTGATAGTTTTGATATTCTCTGATATTTTCTTGTATGATTCTTAGTGCCAAGAGTGAGCATTAAGTATTTCTAACTTCATATTGCTTGCGCTTTTGTGTTGCCTTCTCTTAGTCATGACCCATTTTTGGGAGACCTATTTCACTGATGTTACTTTTTTCACCCTGAGAGATTCTCATGCAATGCAGCTGCGAGTACAGCCAGTGATAAGTGGTTTTGAGCTGAGAGGTCCTCGGGCTGTGGGCGTCCATAATGAGCACTGAGGTCGACCTCTATAGCTGGAGCTGCGGGTTCCACACGATAACGTGATGATCCGTAACAACGGAGTCCAGCCTCTTTTCGGCTAGCTCGTCTCTTTTATGGTACTTGGCGACCGTAGAGGCATAAGATTCCACCAGACAGACACCAGAAAATCATTTTTTGAACAGTCCCTCCTACAAAATGTGGACTGGACCCTTTTTCAGTGGTGCAATTACGTAAACATTAATCTGTCGCAAAACACATTTTGTAAACAATTATCACGCTATGTATTTATGAATCATTCATGTGAAAAGACGGATTGTGCATTTATTTACTTAGCAGACATGTTTATCCACCGTGACATACAGTTGAGAGAACAGGGTCGGACACTGCGTGGAGAAATTTGGGGTTAAGGGCCTTAGTCAAGGGCCCAACACTGACATTACTCTGCTAACCACAGGATGCAAACCAGCAACCTTTCAATCACAGAGTCACACACCACCACTCTTGTTGTATAAGTTTAATGTTGCTGAGTAACAAATGATCAAGGATTTCTCATATGCATTTTTTCCTAGAATTAAGCTAGTCATATCTGCTCCATTTACCTCATGAAGCCCAGTCATGCTTGAAAAGAGCAGCTTGTGTACGATCGCCGAGCATTTGGGAAGAATGTAGGACAGTACGAAGAAGGATTCAGCGTTTAACAGTTCGGCTTTGTTGTTCAGAACAGTAGTCGGGTCAGTTTTCTGTGGCCATTTGTCAGATAAGGCCGTTGAAATGCAAGAGAGCGTCTCCTAATTGACTCTATCCACGCTGTCATTAGAGGCCCCACATGTGTTTTCAGGCAGATGCCGGGACGACCCGGCCTGCTGACCGATGCCGCCAAAGCGCTTCCTTGATGAAAGGGAGGAATATTGTTGCAAACCACTGTCACCGAATCATCTGCGTAATGGGGAACAGGCAGCGGGAGCTGTCTCACTGTCCGCATCTCCGTGCCCTTCCCCCCCAGTCCCAGGGGGCCTCAGATGGGGTGGTCTTCCATCTTAAGGCACCTTAGCTTCTGCCAGAGGTTAAAGCTTGCTTATGGACCCATCGGTTTTCCCTCTCTTTGTCTTTTCCACTTTGGAGCGAAGACGAAATTGATGACGTGATAATGGCTCACACAGTGAAATATCTCCAAAAGTCAGGAGTTTTTTTGTGAAGGCAACTTGTGATCTGTTTTGCACACAGCAAATTTGCAGGCAAGCTCTGAAAATAAATACAAAAACTACATATATTTTAATGTTTTCAGGAAACTGTGAAATGTGTGTGTTTTAGAAATGCAAGTTTTAACTATACTTACATGTTATTAACCTAATCTGCTTTTCACTACTTGTGGTTGTAGTGTCTTGCTGTCAGACTTTACAGATTATGTATGTATTCTATCATTTTATTAATTCTAGTATTTTACTAATTTAGCTAGTAATGAAAATGCACTGAAATACTATTTTAGTTAATTACATTATGAAACTTCTCAAGGCTGAATATATGTAAAAACACACACCCAAGAATAACTAGTAATGAGTATATGAAAGTCTGTAATGCTTTGTCAGGTCTCCAGGTCAACCAGATAGGATGGTTACAATACAAGCTATTACCAATTTGAAGTCTTTGTTCTACACCATGAAGTTTTCAGTCTACTTGCAAATTAAAAAAAGCTTATTTTTAGAACAATTCGAACATCTAGAACAGAGTCAAAGTTGCGAACATCTACAGGGACAATTTAGAGGGCTTAGCAGGAAGGAAAAGATTAGTATCATCACCATGGAAGGAGTATTAATGCACAGTCATGATTTTGCCTGGATGTCTAATGAATTAGGGAAGCCTCTGAAGATGACCAGTTCCAGGCTAGACAGAAGCCACTCATGGTAAAGTGTTGAAAATGGCTAAGAGGTTCAAGAGTATCAGCATGATAAGAGAACTGAATGTAGGCCATCAACATTAGAGAATCCCTGTGGAATGCCAGCTAGCTATTGGAGAAGCTCTGAATGGGCTTTGGAGACGTTGGGTTTGACGAAACCTGAAGGCAGATGGGGCAAAACTAGTTGGACTAAGACATACTGATCAGAGAGGTAACGAATGGGACAATATCTGGAGAACAGACTGGGTCAGTTCTGCAAGTAGCTCATTGGGGATCAAGTAACAAACAAGAGACATGAGGTTCAGAACAAGGATTGAACTGAGTGAACGTCTTTTTAGGAAATATTGCGTTGGGAATTTATGGGGATTCCTGATTGAACTGTTCATCCCATTAGAAATGCTGAGTAAGTCCTCACTTTAGAGTTGCAAGAAGGGGTGTAACAGTGGTTTAAATGTTGCTTGCAGTATGTAGCTAATTTAATTGCTAAGCTAAAAAGCTAATATGAGACTGATTTGCTTGAATGTCAAAAGGCATTTTGTTTGCTTACAAGTTGTTGCTACTGGTCTTCCAGGAAAAATTGTATATAAGCCAGTTTGAGGGCAGCTGGAGACAGTGTAGTAGGACAATGTTGATATGAGTAAGGAGTCATCAGTGTCCACCACCACCTGAGAGACGAAGTTGATGGAGCTGAGGGAGCAGAAAAGCTTCACAAACTTGCTAGTGCAAGTATAACTGTGTATAGTTATTTTTGATATGTGATGCTTTAGTATAATTGCACAATTTCCTCAATTCCTGCTATTCCATTTGGGCCTAGATATTTATGCGATTGCGAGAAGGACGCCATGACGTTTCTTTGGGGCGGGTTGATGTTTGTCAGTGGTTTACAGCCAGAAAAACAGAGGAGGCTTCACACTTAAATCCAACTGGCTTTCGGTGGTAGAAGCCGCCCGCTATGAGGGACAGACATGTGGAAGCACTCATGGATTAGAGGAGAAGCAGGCTGGCTGAAACGTGAGGTTAAAGTGTAAATGACTGATCTGTTAACTAGCGCAAAGGACTCAGGCATCTTATATTTTTTGTCATGAAGTAGATGGGATCTGTCCTAGTACATTCAATAGTTTCACTCGGCAAAAACATTTTGAAAAATCAGACGTGCACTACAAGTAACAGAAAAAAACACTTCTCAATTATTTTGTTTTATTCTGAAATGATGCATGTATTATTTTGTTTATGAGCAAACTTTTCATGAACAAACAATTCATATGCAGAACATTTTTAGTGTAACTGTAATTGAATATGCATTCTGAAGAAAATTTTTGACTTTTTCATTTCAGACATTTATGATAACTTTATGACATCCAAATTCCAAGTATTACCAAGTTAATTATTTTTATTCTATATGTCTTCTACAAATCAATACAACCCCCGCTGTATAGACTAGTTATGGTTTATAAAAATGCACAGGGTTCTCCAGAGGTTTGTAATATTTTGGTTAGCTTGTCACATCACTGCACCTTTTTGTTCAGTGCACAGATTTCAGATTTAACTTTCAAACATATGTATTGGCTCAGTGTCAGTATGCTGGTGAATTGAACCCTTAAATTTTGTTGGCAAGTCGATCTGAAGGGGGGTGTAATTGTGTGACTCTTTGGTTAGAAATACCATTCAAAAATCTCTGAAGATCAGGCTTCCTTCAAGGCAGAAAGACACAGAATCACAATGATAATAATACACAAGAGCCTTTATCATAAGGAAGGCTCAGACTGAATTAAAGTTTCCCCTCCGACACATTTACAAGGTAAACTCGACTCTTTAGCTTTAAGATCTGGCTGCTCTGTATCAAGCATCTTAATGTTTCTCCAGAAGTATGTTTACCACATAATTTGTGAATAATCATGGTCTTTCGTCGAAAAACAATTTTATGGCCATTTAGAAAATAATTAAATACATTTACATGAATTTATTTTCAGGTTAACTGCTTTGTTTAACTAAGCATGTTTTTATATAGTTTACAAGGTCACCCTGACAAAGTAGCTATATAGATTTAAAATAAGAAAAATAATAAGAAATGTCGCAAATTTCGGGAATTGGGAGGGATTTTGCAAACAGAAGCTGTGGTTGATTTTAAACATAGCCAGTACGTATTTTTGAAATTACAAATGCTAACCATATCCTGTTATTGAAGGAATGGTATCTTTATTGCAATGTGACTGATGGATAGAAAATGTGGGCTATGGTGCGTGTTCCGTTTCTCAGGTCACTTACGATGCGTACACGTCGGTGACATGAAGTTAGGGTCCCAGAGGGCAACGCAAACCAAAGCGCTACCTGATGTTAGTGGTTAACGAATCTGGAAATGGTGGCATTTTTGGGCGTGCCTCAGAAAGTATGCTGGGTAATTTAGTCATTTACTGTGGTCTCGTGTTGGTGTATTACGGCTGTTATGTTGCTCTGGAATTTTCTCGTGCTATTTTTCGAAATGGACTGTTCACTCTGTGGGACGTTTAACCGTTTGTGGCCACGCTGGTCCAGTGACAACAAATAATTAGAATAATAAGATAATGAACTAAAATAACATTAGACGCAAGTTGGTAACAAATTATTAATTATAATAAGCGAGTAATTTAATGTTAATCATTTCGCTACCCTTTTTAATATACACTTTATCTTGGCATCTTATTATACTCATATTATTTAAAATAGGTTCTTATATCTGAAAGTGAACCTGGAAAAATAATATGCTTTGCACTTTTTTGGGTTGGGGTTGAAGCTGGGGATCGGGGGCAGGGTGGCAGGGGATTAGTGTAGGAGCAACCGCAACGGAATGGTACATATTTAATTTTATGTGCCCGGTAGATGTGTGTTTCCACAGGTTATTTTATTATGAAAAATATCCGCTGAGGACCTCTGTTCACTTTTTAAAGCTGAGGTCTCCTGAGCTTTGTCTGCACCAAATGCCCACGACTTCAAAATGACTAACCAAGTAAATAGTTTCTATTTCTATAATTAGGCTAGTAATAGTATAATCAGGGTGTGTGGTCCTCTGCAGGAAGGCCAGTCAGAGTCTGCTAAGCCAGTCCATGTGAATTAAACTTAAAATAACACTCTGCGTTGGGACTGCAGTATACACTGACACCATGTACTTTAATGCGCTGAGATTTACGCATGTAAACCGCGACAAAGTGCATTATTCCAAAAACGCCTCTGTTGGAAACATGCATGGCTCACATTTTCTGCCGTACGGGGTCACATGGGCCCCTCCGTGTCCTCAGCATCACCTGAGGGAGCTCCTGTAGCGCTCTGTCACTCCTGCCATTAATTTCTCAGTTTCCCCGAAGATGTGCGGAGCTTTAAATGAAATTGGAGAAGCACATTTCAAAATCAGCCACTTATCCTTATACTGTACCATGGCCAAAGCGGTGTATAGATACCATGTGTTCACAAGTGAATCCTCTGGGGGATTTGCGAAAGTGCAGAAAACTCAGATAGGCATTTCATCCCAAGTTTTTTAGAAAAAAAATATAATTTTATAATTATGTGAACAAAATCTGATTAGTTCATTTTAACAAACTTCTCAAACATTTTTCAGAAGAGTATGCACGCATCAAATTACCTGATACAGAAATATTTCAAATGAGTAAGTTTTTAATGAAATCAGAAATTTGATTTCATTTAAGTGGATTTAGACACAATGTTTATGGTGGCTTACTGTAATTATTTATTATGTATATCTCTATGAGTGCATTAACAGACACTGTACAAAAAGATATTTGTCCCCAGTTATTTTCAGAGACGCACAAGAAGAGTGATATTTGCCTTGCTGGGTAATCTCCTGTTTTTATACAAGCTGTCAGAAATTCAGATGTGAAACACAGTCAAGTAAGCAGTCTGTAATGAGCTCTGAATGTTCCAATTTCCTCCGCCAAATCCCGGAACAAAATAACAAACCCTACACCAGTTATGAATGGTACTGTTTATTTTTCTGGACAGTGCATGATTATAAAATTTCTGAATTAACTGACAGACTAAAATATTTATTGAAACCGAACAAAATCAAAATAAATGTAATAATGCATCAGTCACTGTCGTCACAGCTTAAGTGCTTAACTAGGAAATACCGTTTTTTTTCACTCTAAATCCAACTTTGTGTATGTGTGTGTGTATTTGTAATTACTACATTGTGGGGACCATATTTGCCCACAATGGGATAAAAACCTGTTACTATTAACCTTGTGCTGAAAGCCTTGTATTTTGTTTTGATACTTAGGGCTAAAGTTAGGGCTGAGGTTAAGGTTGTCATTGTTGGGATTAGGGTTATGCCCATAGAAATGTATGGAGTGTCCCTATACCTGGACTCTGTGTGTGTGTGTGTGTGTGTGTGTGTGTGTGTGTGTGTGTGTGTGTGTGTGTGTGTGTGTGTGTGTGTTTGTTTGT
>JAODLC010000043.1:14966883-14977877 GCA_026781145.1 Hippopotamyrus pictus
TGGCGACTTCTGCAGACTGTGTGCCTCAGCGTGCGTTGTCCCCGCTCTGTCATTTTACGTGGCCTACCACTTTGTGGTTGAGTTGCTGTTGTTCCCAATTGTTTCCACTTTGTTATTATACCACTAACAGTTGACCGTAGAATATTTAGAAGTACGGAAATTTCACGAATGAACTAATTGCACAGGTGGTGTCCTATCACAGTATCACACTTGAATTCACTGAGCTCCTGACAGTGACCCATTCTTTCACAAATGTTTGTAGAAGCATGCCTAGCTGCTTGATTTTATACACCCTTGGCTATGGAAGGGATTGGAACACCTGAATTCAATGATGTGGAGGGGCGTCCCAATACTTCTGGCAATATAGTATATGATGATAATAATAGCGTAATAATGAAAGTACACTCTTTCAAAAAGTAATGAACTTTTTAATTCTTAAGAATATTCTGACATCAGACAAAAGTGTAAATATCCTATATAAATAAAACATAAATAAATCTACACAAAAAGTAGATAAAATGGACTCTCAGGCTTTATGAACAAAAATTGGATTGTACAGTATATTAAATATTTGGCACAGGGGTATAGAGAGTCATTCTTTCCTTTACAGGCAATATACTGCCTGCAATTTAATATCTAGGGATAGACGGAAAGTCATAGGACTTGCAGGGTACTAAAAAATGTCACAATGTAACACCGTTGGCTATTTCTATGGTTCAAGTTCATTGCATGAGAGGCCCAAAGATAAACAAATCATGACTTCAGCTAAATAGTTTTTAAATACGGTAACGGGAAGTATTTGACATCTTTTTTATTGTATCTCAGCTGGTTTCTGAACCAATATTTATTGTTTATAGTCATTTAGTTACAGTTTTTATTTTATTTTCACGTGCTATTTTATTTCAGTTTATAGAAATGTTTTTGTTAATGATTATGACCCTGCCTGGCATACTGTAAGTATATAGTACACAACCATACCACATTTCATAAAGATGACTGATAAAAGCAGCATTGCCCAGCATGTTGGTGCTTGAAGTATGAACATTCATGACCGTGGATGGTAATGCAGTTCATCACTTGTGCCACGGCGTGCATACTTTCGTGTGAAGTATGAATCAGCTCTGTGTCATGCTTGCAACCCAGAGAGCATAGCAGAGAGCAGACGCAGCGTGACTGGCTAAAATGTCGAGGACATTCATTCTTATGTAGACATAATTTTCCAGTATCAAGGTTAGAAAATTTTTTATCAAGGTTATGTCCATGTATTGTGTGATGAGTCGATATCGTGATTATCGTGATAGGCCTAACAGCAAATCCTCTTTAATGGACATCAGCAAGAGGCAGGTGACGTG
Organism: Hippopotamyrus pictus; assembly: GCA_026781145.1. Classification (NCBI taxonomy): domain Eukaryota; kingdom Metazoa; phylum Chordata; class Actinopteri; order Osteoglossiformes; family Mormyridae; genus Hippopotamyrus; species Hippopotamyrus pictus. The sequence goes on from JAODLC010000043.1 coordinate 14,968,236, forward strand.
GAGGTGAGCATCATGGTGTTGATTTGAGGTGGCGTTCAATTCAAAAATTCAGATTATCCTACCATCTGTTACCTTCTCCCAGTTTTCCCTGCTTTCTCTCTATGATGCTCTTCAAATGCAGTAAGCATACACCATCAAAAAACACCATACCCGATAACACCATACCCATACCCATCTTGCATGTCCCCTCTATTTCAGAGACCTTTATTCCTGTCCTATACACTTTTGAAAACACACTATGTCACACAGTTTTAATTGTTTATTTATGCTCTCTTCCTCATACTTATTGTCACCCTTGCATGTTAGAAGCAGAACTTCAGCAGCATTTTCTTTGCTACAACATGACCTATTGTAGTTTGTCGCCTAACAAAAACTCCAATCTTCTACTTGTGCACGCGCAACTGAGCCACCAAGCCTATAGCCACAGGCAACGTTAACATCTCACTCTGTGAGTTTGGCCTTTACTCTGCCCAGCTTCACGCTCTTCACATTTGTGTTGGCTCCCCTACACTCCGAAAATAGAGAGGATACGACCCTGTGACTGGAATAGGAACCATGTGGTCTGTCCAGTCAAAGATGTGTCCTTGCAGTGGGCTTCAAAGCGGAAACTTATATGGGAAACTGACAGTGGCCCTGGCAGGTGATCACCAGCTCCTGTGTCCTGTCATTGGACGGCTGGATATCCCTATATGTGTGAGGTGACCTGCATTATGTGGCCATTCCCACATGTGCATGAAGTGGCTGGGTCATGTGGAGCTCCTCTTGATGCTGCTTATCCCCTTCTTTCAAACACTTCCTCATTACTGGTATTAATTTTCTCATGATTCAGATGAAAACACCGGGAATTACAGCATCTCAGATGCAAGTTATGGCCCATTGACGCTACCTGAGCCTCTCCAATGTTTAGTTTTAGTTCATCCATGTTTTAACCTGCTTGTATTCTACAAGGAATACCCAAATCAATGTCATTATATTTCCAGGGGGAAAACGTGACTGTTTTGGAACAGAGGAATGGCATCCTCTTTGATGGTTGTTTCATCCTTTCTTCTTGAGTTGTTTATCATTTGTTTTCTCCGTTGATTCTGTGCGTATACATAATCCATTCATCCTTCATCTATAAGCTCTCATCCAATACAGAGTCATAGTGAGGCTTGAACCTGGAAAGGATCAAGAATTGACATCTGGGATACTTTGTGTGTATGTTTCGTGTGTGTGTGTGTGAGTCTAATGCATACATTACATTGTGGGGATCAAATGTCCACATAATGTGATAAAAACCTGTTATTTTTACATTGTAGGGACCACCTTTTTGGTTTGACAGTGAGAAACTCAATTGTATAAAAATCTGTGACCAGTCAAAAAATTAAAAATGCCAAAAGTCTTGTATTTTGTTTGCTTACTTATGGTTAAGGTTAGGGCTGGGTAGGGATTAAGCTTGTCATTGTCTGGATTAGGGTTTTTCCCATAGAAATGAATGGAGAGTCCCCACAAAGATATGAGTACAAACGTGTGTGTGTGTGTGTTTCATTGTTTGTTTATTCATTCATTCTGTTTATAAGATTAAAATGTGCATGTACTAGGACATATATAACTGTCCTTCTGTATATCACATGACATGTGGAAGCACCATTCTCTGTTTGGCTTTATTGGTAAAGACAGATGGGAGTCTATAATCAGACCGCAAACAAATATACACCAATATTCACTACAGAACTTATATCATATAGTGAAGAAAATGACTTTATATACTCCATGTATATTCCATTCACTGACAGTGTCTGAATCCGCTTAAGTCTGCCTTTGTTCAGCTCGCTGCAGCTTTAAAAATAAATACGCCAGTCCAAAGGCGAGGAAATAATTCTGGCCAGAGAAGACGGTCCAATTCGGAACCTGAACCCGTTATTATGAAAAGGCTGTATCACCCGGAGCTGGGAGTTAAAGGGGGAGGAGTAACCGTACAGGGCGGTGTGTGCTGCAAAAAGCCGTATGTTCACAATTATACTCATGTTTATTGCACCATGTATTTGATACATTTTTGTGTTTTTCTTTCCCTTCTTCCTAATTGCTTTTTATCAAAGTCTTTTGGAGGGGTATTCCAACGCTGAATTTCCTCCAGCACTATAAACTCCTCTTATATTTGGAGGAGTTGTTGAGACTACAGAAAAGCCTCTGCTCATTTTTCGCGGAGGGTGAAGTGATTGATCGTTGTCCAATCTTCTTGTCCTAGAAAGACAGTCGTCTCGATAGTTTCCTGGTCAGAACTGAAGCCCTTTGTGACTAAACAAATGGAATAAATTATGCAACTGGAGTAAATTATAGATTTTCCTCTGGAATTCACTGGGATTTATTACATTTCAAATGGATGTATGTGAAGAAAATAAGCTGAACGGGGATAGAGTAAAAGTTCATTCATAGGCTTATGGCAGTAATCTCCACCATTCAGCTTCTAGGAGACCATTTCATGTAATCTTAGCGTGAACTGGCTCCTTTTACCTCCTTCATTTTCATTTTGAGGGACATTTAAAATAGCCAGATGCAACTGCAGTGAATTTTTAAATCATTTATGTCTCTGACAGGAAAAAAATAAGGCGGTACCATTAATTTCTTCATAACCTCAAATATATTAATTTCAATAGTGGTCTTGTGGCTCTCTGTTATTATCTGCAGATTAAAGCTGTCTTTTCCCAGAATTCCGTATATCTACATTTTCAAAATATTCCCAACACTTAATCAAGGTTCTTAAGATGTTTTAATTGCTTATAACACTCGCTTTATCTTTGAAACTGAAGCTGCCCATTTGTCTGACCTCGATTTTATTACTTATTCTTTAATAAATTAAGAGAAGAGTTAATTAAAAGGCAGCTAGCCGGCCCTGCACTGCTGGTCTTTACCAGTCCAGTCTCATGAGTAGAGCACTGACTGACCATGGCTTTCCGGAACCAGTTAAACGCATCTGTCCCACAATGCATTGCATCAGACTTTACCAAGCTGGCCAGCAGGCCATGCTTGCGATATATGAGGAAACATCTGAGGTGAGCTTCAGAGCTAGCTTCACTTCTTTGTGTTACTGTTCCAATGTACATAATGTGTACAGTATATAACACAAATGCTGGGGGGTATATTTCTACCTATTTCTTATATTTTCATCTTATTCTCCATAGCTACTAGCTGATGACACCCAGGGAGTGACTCAGTGATACACAGCAGTTGGATTCATCCATTTTTGTTCTTATCCAGTAAACGGCCACCACATGTCAGCCTGTAGCTTACCCCAGGCGGTGTAGGACACAAGAACTAAATGCCCTCTAAATAATTACACTGGATTCTCAGCTAACCAGTTTGCCACTGGATTTGTAGTTACCAGTTGCTGGCGTAAACATGGCTGGCTCCCTTTCTGGGTATCTTCATGCCTATTATCTGACATACGGACTCACATTAGTATCATGAAGTTCCATGCGCGACATAACATCTCATCTTCTCCTCTGTGAGCGGAGAAACGGCACGTTCTGTGGATTTGCCACCACTGCCGCCTATATCTGCAGGAACTGCTGCCTTGATAAGGAGCGCTCTCAGTGTGGAAAGGTTTTGGCCGACTCTTTGTGGGAAGCGCAGTGAGCATACAGCTAAAGAGAGAGTAAACAACAAAAATATATGACTCTTGGATATGGTGTCAATGGGTGGAAATGGCTCGCGGCAATGACAGTAAAAGTCTGACTCACTCTGCATTAGAGGAGAGAGAGAAACAAAGAACAGAGAGACTGGGATACTGTCTCTGAGACGTATAAATCACCAAAATTATCGCAATAAATACTGCGAGTCATGAAATGTTGGTTACTCCTGTTGCATTACACTGCACGGCTTGTTTTCTGTGTGCTTTGGAGGAATGATAATCGTAAAATCAATTATTAAACGTCTCACAATGTACTTGGGTGTGGAGGCCTGAGAAACATATTTTAGATATGTTTGTGATGAGCCACTTAATTTATTTAACAGATGATCTAAAGCAGGGCTGTCGAACTCCAGTCCTGGGGGGCCGGAGCCCTGTACATTTTTGGGTTTCCCCTCATTTAACACACCTGATTTAATTCTTTGTGCTTATTACCACACAGCTCTTGACCTGAATCATTTGTGGTGGAACAGGGAAATAACTGAGCTATTCCGGGCTTTGGTCCTCCAGGACTGGAGTTTGACAGCCCTGATCTAAAGTCTTTATCATCCATCCATCCATCCATCCATCTATCCATCTATCTATCTATCTATCTATCTATCTATCTATCTATCTATCTATCTATCTATCTATCTATCTATTTGAGAAAGACGGGGTTAGCAAGTTGCAGCAGCAAAAGGGGTTAGAGCCCATGCATTGGACCGAATGGTGACATTACTCTGACTCGGGGCTTCGAGCTGAAGACCTTCTTATCCTAACCCACTGAGCCACACACCGCCCCACCCCCCCAGCTTGTTAAATAATCATCATGAAACACTTTCCTGTTTTCTTATTCATATATGTGTTTGTATATCTGTGAATGTGAGAACATTATATTATGGTTTCCTTTTCTTTGTAAATAACCCCTTGCTCAAACTGACCCCTGCATCGAGGGCCCTGTGCTGCCTGAATTAGGTAGGTGCAGTTTGAAATAACGGGGTCTGAGCAGGTGGATTTTTTATCGCGTACTAGTTTATCATGATTTTTAGGGGACGCCCTTCCCCCCTCCCAGCCTCATTGTGATCCCATACTGGTCAAGTGGTCAGAAGATGGATGGATGGATGGATGGATGGGTTTTTGTCATTCTAGCCCTCCACCGCTGTAGACACAACATTGAATCGGTTGCTTTGTAAGAGCCTGTTTGAGATTGTGACCGTGGAATTTGTCGGCCACATGGATCTGCCTGATGCAGGGCAGTCCGAGTCCACGGGCAATGCCAGACACGGCCTCCAGAGCGCTGCAGGTGCCTTGAGGTTCTACGGATCGGCGACTTTTACTGCACCATCTCCTCAGCTGTTAAATAAAACTGTTCGCATCTCTTTTCACGCAAAGCCGAGAACAAAGGCGAAGCGGGCTTTTATGTGATAAAACGGGGTAGAAAAATGCGCAGGATCCGCTTTGATGAGGTGCAAGTTGTGGCCGCTCCCGTCCTGACTAACTCTCATGAAAAGAGGCACATTTTTTCTGTATTTATGCATAGCAGTTAAATGTTGCACAGTAAAGGGACCGCAGCTTTGTGACATGGCTTCTTAATTACATGAAATGTTTTTTTTCCCTACTTTAAAATGTATTTCATGTCCTTTTTTTACAGAATCACACGTGCTTATGCAGGGGTGAATAAAAATTGATTTAGCATGTTCCTTCTATGTCTTAACAAATGAAAGTTAAGCTAGCAGTGGAGAATCCCTCATTAATAACATGTAATACAATTTATTCCATTTTGCATGGTGCCTTTGGACTTGCTGGAGGATGGTATTCCTAGAATGCGTAAATTAAGTAATTAAATTCATATATTTTTTTGATCTTCGGTAAAATGCTCTTCAGGATGCAAAGAAAACATGATGATTTTGCCTGCAATGACAAAGTAAAAAAGATAATGTGACCATTTAGCAGATAATAGAAATATACTGAAACGGCTGGCTGAGTGGAATAACATTTCAGAAGCCAACAAGGGATATTCCGCAGGGAGTTTTTTCAAAGTCTTGTGCAAAGGAAAACACATTATCCTACCATTGTGTTTGGCTTACCCTGTCTGGCTGGCCCTGCAAATGCTGGACTTTTGCACCACTCCTTCTGATGTTTAATGTTTACGTTGGTGTACGGGGGTGCGACCCATCTATTGAGGTACCGTATTCAAAATGTGTTCTGCATCTGTGGGACCTTTTTTCTTTTCTTTTTATAACTCTGCTTTCTTGGACCACTAGGCTGCAAAACAAGACTCCTGGCATAAGGGATTATAAACAGGCTAGTCATCAATTTGGCATGACAACACCTTTTCATCGCCCTAAAGGCCTGCGCCACACACGCACACGCAGACACACACCCTTACAACCTGTATCTTAGCAACGGGCATGTTTAGGCCTCTTAATTTGTTCTGAGGCCGTTCCAGCCCTCTGTAGTCGGGGAATGTGTCGCTCCCGTGTCTGAGCTCTTACTTATTACAACTTGTCAAGAACTGTGCAGCATTCCGGTTAGAATTCCGTCTGTCTCATGGGGCATCATTGCAATCCCAATTTGCTTGAAGTAGCTGGGTTACAAAGGAGTTTAAGTAGAACTGATTGACTTTAAAAGCAACCGAAATGAGTTCTAGGCTGCAAACATCCAAGGAACCTTCGATCCTGTAGTGGCTTAACTCAAAATTTCCCACCCCAAACTATCGATTCATTTCACTCTTCTATGTTGAATTTTACACGAAAGGTCATAATTGTTCCTCCGCTATATCTTGGAAAAGATACTGGAAGATGGATGGATGGATGTATGTATGTATGGATGGATGGATGGATGGATAGGTGGGAGATTGGGTGGATGGATGGATGGCTTAACAAGTGTAGGTTGCCTAACATGTAGGTCGTCATGTTGCAATCAGTATTTTTAAACGGTGAAACACTTGACATTGTCTAATACTAAATTCACGATTATTAATTACAGTATTATTATATTAATATATCTAATATATCATTATTATTCATATGTGACAAAAACCAAAAAGTTATTATTCATTTTAGAGAATTCAGGTTCTAATTTAATATATTTTTTATTGAGGTGTGTTCAGCTTTCCATTTTGTATGGTAGCTTTCCCACAGATAGAGGGTGATGTGTGTGTCATGTGTGTGGGTTTTGTGTTGTGTGGGGTTTTGGGGTTGTTCACAAAAACACTAAATACTGACAAGTACCCCCCCCCCCCATCAAAAAGAATAAATTAAAAAAAAACAGATAACTGTCTGGTGTTTTAACTGGACCGTTGCTAATGTCTGGAGATGTCTCAAAGCCAGCTGAAACCATATCCCCTCCGGGATTAAGGCAAGTTCTGTACGTATAAACAATATATCAATGCCTACAAACAGTACATTTAACACATATGCAGTAACCGGCCAGGCTGCCTTCTGTGTACAACACAATACATAAACAGCTTCAGTCATGATTATAGTAAGATTACATACACTAAACATAATTTTAAAATGTTCCATTTCTGTCCTAAAAAGCACTTACGTGTATGTGTTCTGTGATAGCTACAGTGTAAAACAACTAGAAAAATCCTAAAAACAAATTACAAAAAAGAGTCAGATTGTATATTTATTTTTAAATGATAAACTGTCCTTTCAATCATAACTGCGCCCAAAGTTATTAATAGACATAATGGCACTTGAAATTATAATATAAGAGGAAGGGAGAATTGATAGAAACTGGTATTTTTTTCATTTGCAGAAATGTGGTCGTATTATAAAACTTTCGCGAGCTAAACAATATTAACAACCTGCACTGGATATCTGAATGAACAAGCCATAAATTGCCATTAGCTGTATTCACACAGTATACCTTAATATATATTATTAAAACCTCTTCCTGAATCTATATCTTACATAGATGAATACAGTCCAACTTTCACAATACAGCTTAATCACAAAATGTTCAGAGTGACAACTAGATTTAATACCATCATGTAAATGTCACTCAGTACAATGACAGGGACTTCTCCAAACTTTTTCCGTTACAGTTATATTCTTGGGTGTGTTGTGAGTGAAACATTTCTTGCTATTCTGTGCCAAAATGCCAGAATGGGGCAGACATCTGGTAAATGACAGTGCTTCAGGTCTTGAGCGGGGCTCTCCTGGCTGTTCAAGGTACTTAGCCTAAATTGTTTAAACCTAACTGGGTAAAATTGTAAATCAGTTTTAAGAACCAAACCAGTAAAAAAAAGGAAACAATAACAATGCTGTTTGTTATCTTTACTTTGCATGCAGAGTCATAATAAAGTTGCTATTGACTGTAACCATAAAATATACTTTGACATTGCATCACGTATAACAAAGTTTTGCGTGGCAACAATCCTTACAATAGCAAAGCCATAATACCTCCTCCCACTCATTCTACCATGGGGAGGCCAGAGTGACCTCCTACACGGGTGCAGAAAAAGGAACTATCATTTAACAAACAAAAGTCGTCAAAAGATGAAAGGTCTTTCTTAATGGACGAAAGAAAAAAGTGTGTTAAAAAAAATTAGCAGAAAATGAAAACAACAGTATTATCACATTGGAGATCTGCCCACAGCGCATTCCTGATGCTAATCCCCGCGATTGCACCTCCGTGCCTCTGGTATGAACAGCGGTAGGTACACGCTGGGATGGACAAGCTCGGCAGACATATCACCCTGTAGGTGAGACACAACATCGCCAAGGCAACAACAACGTGGGACAGAAATGTTACCTAAACCTGTTACGTAATTGTGAAACGGACAGCCGTCGTGATGAAAGGCCATGAAGATACGTATTGCAAATGGGACAAAAGTCTGGTTGATATGTTATATGAAGCAAAGAACACATAAGTATGTGGAATATTCATGTTAAAGTGGATGCTGTAAAAAAAACTTGGAAACTCCATCTGTCTGTGACAACGGCAACATGTGAAGTGTTTTGCCTGGGAGTTAAGAGAGTGATGCGTAAATGGGTCAAAGTTCAGGCTGCGCCACGTGCTGCTTGTTCAACCTCTGACCTCACAGCCGAGGCACGCGCCCCTTCCCCCTCCCCTTCACCACAATGGAGAACGGCCCCTTTATATCCTCGCGTTGACATATGAAAGCAGGCCCTCATAAATCAGGAGGTTAACCTGCACTTATGTGTTATTTATTATGAATTATTGGTCGTCTTGAGTAGACCCCAGATATGAAAACCAGAGAAGCTCTGTACAGCTGTCTCCCCCCTCGCCCCACCCACAAATACCCTGAATCTGTGGCTGACAGACTACGACAGTGGGCTGTGTGGACTAAGACTTAAGCTTGAATATATTCGCTTCACTAGACAGTCTCAGTCACTGATATGTAGACATTCTCATCTCAGTGTGTGGAGGACAAAGGCATGTCCATACAGTAATTCATGTCCTCATCTCTAGTTGTGTCCATCTGTGAAGTGATTTTATATAAACTAACAGCTTAGCTACTTTTCGAGTCTGACGGAAGCTTGTGCTGTTTAATAACAACAATTTTCAATCTTAACTAACAGCTGACTTATCTAACTGATTTAACTGATATACTTATGAACAGAGAAACATTGTCATCATTAGTATTGGCCGAGTAGCATCAATTAGCATAACCCAAGCTGCATTTTGTGGTTTTCAGGTAAAATACTTATTTGTACCTCATGCCCATTTTGAACAAAAAGAGTCTCTCTCTTCTCTTGAATTTAACCACAACAATTTCCGAAATGTAGTCACTAGTAATAATTGTTCTCATTAATGGACTGATTGTATGAGCGAGAGAGTGATTTTATTTTATTCAGAAATTTGTTGATAATCATATATCTTTTTGTTATCAGAGGTTAAATAACTACTTAAAGTAAATTGGGTAATACTTTACGTAAGGCCGTGTTAGTAACACTTTACTTAAAGTCTGTATGCGTAACGCATTATAGATACCTTCATAATGCATTATAATGCATTCATAA
>JAODLC010000043.1:14977977-15026135 GCA_026781145.1 Hippopotamyrus pictus
TGTTTATAATACTTTATGAATGCATTATAATGCATTATGAAGGTATCTATAATGCGTTACGCATACAGACTTTAAGTGTTACCGCCGTGTTTTTACTAACATTCATAATGCATTATGATGCATTCATAAAGCATTATAAACATGGCTATAAATATTTATTTTAAAAAGACATAACACATTATAGCCATGTTTATTATGCATTATGAATGCTCTTTGAAGCTCTCATCTATAATGCACTACAGATGTCAATACAATGCAGAACAGAGCATCCTTAATGCGTATACTGATCATTATAATGCATTATACTGTAAAGGTATTTATAGTGCATTATAGATGAGAGCTTCATAATGCATTATTCACATGGCTATAATGTGGTATGCTTTTTGAGAAATACTTATAGCCATGTTTATAATGCTTTCTTAATGCATTATTATTTGTTATGAATGTGTCTATAAATGACTAAAAGCATGGCTTTAAGTGTTACCATAAATTGATTTTTTTAATCTTAATCATTAATGCTATATCACATATTTAAGAGGACACAGCTACATTTTTGTTGTGATTCGGTGTGTTATTTGACTTTATTCAGATCATTATGAAGACTGTACTGAACCCAAAAGTAAATTTTACGTGGAGATGCCGTATTTTAATGTTACCTGTCTTACAAATGAAAAGTCACATGATGTCACATGACGTCACGTGACGTCAAAGGTTCTTTATCTGTTCCCCTAGTGTCTTTGTATTTTTAATGCATATTTATATAATATCTAAAGGATTTTAATTAAATACTAATAATGAAAGATTTTTTGCAATGTAATAAAAAATCTCACCAAGACATTATATTAAATTTTTCTTTTATTCATAAGCAGACATTTCCAGCACAAATTCTGTCACAAACCAAGAACTGCTGTTTAATTTTTTTTGTTTCATCCCTCTAAAGTCTCCATTTCTGTTCATAGTTGTATAGTAAGCATCCAGAGGGGAAAATGTTTGCCCCCGAACAAGTTGTCAGTATTTTTCTGACCTCAGTGTCAACATCTGCTCAATTTATCCTGATTTGTCTCTTTATCCCAAAGCATTCAGAAAATTGTGTTCTTATACCAGAGACTGTTCTCAGCATCCCATGAATCTCTAATATTGTGAAAAGGAAAATAAACAGCAGATAATGGTGAAAATTCACCCTGTCGTTTCACTGCCCATGGCAGTCTCTAGCCACCTTTTAATAAATTAATAGCTGCAGTATGACTTTAGCATAAACACATTGCATAGTACAGGATACTCTCCTTGGGCGTGGGTAATTTAAACTTTTTTTTCTGCAAGTAGAAAAATGTTATTCCATTATTTGTGAAAAACAGTCCCCTTTGTGAAATCACTTCCTAATTTATTTTTGCTGTGTCTGCCCCTAGTTTTGAAAGTATGGCGTCATTATCGAAATTCCCGGCTCAGTTTATTACTTACAAAATCCTAATGAATGTCATTTAGTGGGAAGGCACACCACACACTCTCTGCCGGGGAAAAAAAAAAACAACATAATTCAGTAAAATCAGACCAAGTTGAATCATCACTGTGTGTCCGATTTGTCATTTATGTGGTGTTTTTACACATTGAGACGGCCAACATGAGTAGCAGAGGGTGGTGAGTATCGCCGATAACCTTAACCGAATTCACCACTTCCTCAGCCGAGAGTTTATTATTCTTCGCAGAGGCCAGTTGTAGTCCTTGCAGGATGGACGGCAATTGTGTGTATGCTACTTAAGCAAAGACCGCAGTGGTAATAGGCCAAATTATACAATAAATCCTTCCCAGATGTCCTGCCAAGCAGAAAAAAATCGCTGTCTCCTTGCTGAATACACTGCCCTCACAGCACTCTCCTGAACTCCGCATGTATATTCAGTTACCTCGGACAACTTTGGAATGTTTGGGTTTTCCAAGATTGTTTCCATCACTGGGCTTGCGTGGTCCCTGCGGAACGTCGACGTCCAGCCTTACGGCGGAATTATGGGCTGCGCCGGCTCCCCCATATTTTGATAACCCCTTAATTGGTGTCTTGCTCAAGAGGCCAATTAGCCTCCCTTAAAAAAAGTAAGTCTTGCTAATAGTGTCGCAAAGGTTGAGCGCAGAGCTCCAGCTACACTTTATAACACAGAGTATTATTTGTATCTATGGTAATTGTAAGTGAAACAACAAAAATTACATGGGACCGGTGGAGGTCTAGACATAAGTCTAGAAACAAAAAGCCTTTTAGTGAACATTTCATTACTTTTAAAACCTGCAGGCTATGTAGAAAATGAGTTGGCCTAACTTTAAATACTGAAACTTGTGATTTACTTGGCATCTGTTGTGATGAATAGATAGCATTATGTATTCTTTGGTTCCTTGGCAGGTGAGGAAAGCAATCAAGCTCCCTCGTGGATTAAGCTCATATTCGTTATAAGAAGGCCATTCAATGATAACAGCTACTGACGAAGAGTGGAGATGAAAAATCAGCTGTCAGGATAAAAGCGCATGACTTAGCTGGACAACTGACTGCACAGAGTGCAAGGCTACGACACACTGTGTAAACACCTCTGTACTGAGGTGACTGTTTTATCCAGAGCCACTTTTCACCCCTCTGTACAGCTGGATGTTTTACTGGAGTAATTGAAGTTAAGTACCTTGCTCTGGGCTACTACAGTAGGAGCCCTCTGGGGAAGTGAACTTTAAAGTGACCTTGGGTTGCAAGTTTCCTCACAAGTGCCCTTAACCATTACAAATGATAAACATTTAAAAGTGTTCAGCTCTCTCTTAAAGGCATAGGCAATGCATATGTTTTACATGCATGCGTTTTAACATTATTTATGTAGCAGTAATGCACTCTGCATTCCTATACTATGCACGTCGCTACCAGTCCTATATGCAGGATGATTCTGGGCTGTGTGAAGCTCTTTTGCTCCAGGACACCCTGTTGTCTCCCAGCATGGCATTCTTCCCATGTCGTCACTGGGACGGCTGCTGGTCATTTGGTTCCGGCTGCTCTCAGTGATACCCAGGGGTGTGATCATTTGGTGGGGGGGGGGGGGCAGTGAATGATTCAGTAGGGGTGGATTTGTTGTTTCTGGGGCCCCACCACCCAAAAAGTCACTTCGGGCCCCTCTGCCAATCCTCTGATGTTTCAAGAATGAAATGGACGGCTCGCAGGTTGGTTTAAAGCTTAATGTGGGAGTCCTGGGTAAGCATTTTGTTGGGGGCCCAGGATGTTTCAGCCCATCCCTAGTGGTACCTGAGCCATGATAAAAAAAAACAGCGTTTCATCTGAATTCAGCCTTAGTGCTCCACAGACGTCAGACATAGCCTGTATACCACAAACTGTAATATATTGTAGGGCGATAAATACTTTAAGGCAGTTACACCTTTCAGCATATTTTATATCATATTTTATTTGTTTAGTAGACACTTTTATCCAAAGCAACATAATTCTAAGAAAGAAGGGTTAGACAGTCCCTGGAGTAACCGGGGGTTAGGGGTCATGCTGAAGGGCCCAACAGCGAAATCATTCTGCTGACCCTGGGATTTGAACATCCTGACCCACTAAGCCACACACCACGCCAAGTTACACAGCTTACTTACAACATATTTATGATCAAAAGGCCGCCTTATGTTTTGAAAACTCTCTTCCCATTCCATACTATTTCTGCCACACTAATCAATTATGGCTTTAAATGCCGATCTCTGCAAGGTCTGTCATTTGTCAGGTGACTCGTTTGGCGTCCGGAGCCGACCTCCGCCCCCCGGGGAGCCCAAACACCAGGGTGAAAAAGCATCTCTTCCAGCCCCTCGCACGCTAACAAGCCGGCTCAGCCGCTTTCCGGCGCGACTCCGAGCCGCGTGCTTTCATCAAGTCCCCGGAGTGGCGTTTCCTGAATCGGCCCCGGCAAGGTGCTGAGACTGGGTGTGCTGGGAGTGAAATGGGAGAGCTGGAAAATCTCTCGTGTCCCGCTCCATTACGATCAAACCTCTGAGCTGAAGGCTAACAGTTAGAGCACTCGCACAGCTATCTGAGAAATGTCTTCCTCACATTGTGCTCATCCTCTTCTTGTCCTCCCTCTCTCTCTTGGGATAAACAGAATCATTTTGCTGGATGGTAAAGCAGTTTGAGGTTTATTTGCATCCGTAGACCCGGCAAAACTCAGATACTTTACTGTCCCTTTTTGGTCACAATCTTTGTCCTTTCCAGAACGTTCCCTTAGGTCAGTACTGATGAGAGATCAGCTGGGAAAGTGTTCAGATTTTAGACAGTATTTGGTGGTCTTATCAGCTATATTAGTGAAATATTGGAGGAAGATCATTTCCATGAGCTTGACTGTGGGAAATTGATTTTGGCAAACTGACTTTGTTGATACAACCGATCATCTCGCCTTTTGCATAGCGCAAAGTAACCATGTAATTAACTGTAATTAGGATCCATAATTTAATCAAAAAAGCATGTCACTGTATCTCTGTAATGCCCTTATTGTGAATGAGTTATTTCTGCTTTTTCTGATGGGAAAAACAAAGTTGACTGGAACATCAAACACTTTTCCATTGAACTGGTTTGACCTTTTTTAGTTTTAATATGACAGTATGTTATTTTATCATAAAAATGTGAATAATCAGTTGCTTGTTTCATTTTTATCTTCCTGATATTTGTTTGATTCCCTGCTAAAATTACCTTCCAACCCTGGTGGTCATACTCCTGGCCAGTGATATCCCCAGTCTGTTTAATTTGCAGATTTATTTGTTTGCTGTGTCAGCAAATATGCAAAAAAAATAGAAATATCTATCTCCTTTACTCGTTTATTTATTCCTGCGTCAGAAGACTGCATTCGTCTTTTTAGATTGCGGTTGGGGCAGCGGGCAGTTTGCACTGAACCCAGATCCTAGCTGGCACTGTTCAGTCCACTGTAGGTCCGGTGCAGACCTGGGAATTACGGACGTAGCAGTAAAACCAAAGAAGGATGTGGATAAAGGAAAACCATCACCCCTGAACTCATCTTCCCTTGAATAGGATGTTCTAAACTGCCTCAATAAAAAAAATGGAAGCACGTTATATTTATTTGTTTTGAGTTTGTTTCTTTAAAGACCAGAAACTGAATATTTTGGAAGGAAATTGGTACACGAAAACAGCACTTCAAGTCTGTTTTCAATCAAAGCCTTGAAGTGCACCTGATCCTTTTACAGTGTAACCACATTTCATCATGATTAACAGGAAATTTACAATTAAAAGCAAAAGGCGGAATTATGAATTTTGTTACCCCATGTGTAGATTCAGGAAGTTAATAAAACTGTGTTTTATAGGAAGGGCTTCTAAGTTCGGTACACAGCACAGTAACCGCCCACCCCCCAGCCCATCAGCCAGGTGTAAGAAAACAGACGTGAAGCTGCTGACCATTTGTTCGCAAAGTGAGTCTCCTCAGCACCAGCTACATCTGGTTGCCATTACCGTTGCTTACGGTCACATCTCCTGAAGGCCGTCTCCTGTGTTAAATGGATACAGACGGAGCACACCATTGGGGGACTGCCTCTGGGATATCCCTGTTAGTGTGCGTGTCAGAGTTACGCAATTGGCTGCCAAACTTGCCGAGAGGTACCCGCGTGTTTGCCTTTAAACGTCTTGTCCAATAACTGCAGGCTCAGTTCCCCTGGTTCGCCATAGCTACCAACACCATTGGTCACTGGGAATCGGTGTGATAACGTGTTAGTGTGTCTAGGACAGTTGTATACATGGTAGGCCATTTTGACGTATCCTGGGTCTCACTGATGCTTTGATTCTACATGACTGATGGGACGTCATATCTTTGCCTTTATAACCTTTCTGTGCTGTGCAGTTCAGAGAGCACTGAAGATTTACGGAGGTTACGATAGGACACATTGTCAATAACAAAATTAAATGGATGTCGTAAATAGCTACACTGAAATAAAATCGGAAACATCTTCCGTTAGATCCTCTTGCTGCGCAGCCAAATGCATAGTAAAAACTTAACGTCACTGGAAATAATTAAATGGTTGCAGTTTTTGAAAGATTTGAAAAGCATTTGTCCTTGTTTTATAGGGTTTAGCATATTTCTTAGCTTTGTAGCTCCAGTTCTGGAAGCGTTTGTTTAGCCAGCTGTGATGCTGGAGGGGATCCTTTGGCGGAGCAAGCTGCTCTTCTCCGAAATGCACGCTCGGTTTGTCGGGAAGCCCGGGCGGCCTGTGTGGGCACGTGCCCGTCTGCCAGCCGCCGCTGGTGCGCAGGGCAGGAAACAATGCAAAAAGTATCAGGATAATGTGAGGAAACCGGCTCTACACTACGGGTGTACTGGGGTGGCGTGTGGCTTTGTGAGTTAGGATGCTGTGCCTGCAGCCGGAAGGTTACTAGTTCAAATCCTGCAGTTGGTAGAGTGATTTTGGCTTTGGGCCTTTGAGCGAGGTCCTTCACCAATGGGATGGCTGACCCTGCTTTCTCAATCGTATGTAGTTTTTGGATAAAAGTGTCTGCTAAATGAATAAAATGTAACAAACGATTTTACAAGGCATCAGTATTTGTTTTTTTTTTTCCCCTTTGGCAATCCTGTGAAGTATGATGCCCGCGACATTTCCTTCCCAAGATTCACTTTGCTTTCCGGCACAACGGTGGTTCTAGATAGCGGGAAACGGTCTTTGAGATTAATCCCAGTGGTCACCATGGCAACAAAAGCGCCCACTGTGGGCATGAGCAAGCAAACACATTAAGCACCATGCTCAGTGTCATCATCGTTTCCAAAACGCCGGGAGATGAAGTACAGTAAACAGCCAAACTTTTGTGACTGAGCTAGTGGAAAAGCGACCTATAAGCACTGTGCTGTACAAGCATGCAGCAGTCTAGCAGTTTGCACCGCGTCTTTTTATGCATGCAGAGTTTTTTTTTTATTTTGCTCTTCTGAAAGAAGTGGTGCAATTGATCTTTACGGGCCTGTTTAACTCTTCTAACTTTCTGGCCCTTCTTCTTTGTAATTAACAAATGGACTCTGTAGCGGGGCAGCAGCAGTGGAGGGGAATTAGCAAGGAGCGGGTCCATTTCTGGCTCTCCTGTCCCGTCAGTGACATGGCACTGACTGTCTCGGTCCACGTAGAAATGCCCCCAATCGTCCACTCAATTAAGGCCGGAAGGCTGGCGAACGCCCCGACATCTGCTTTTGCACTTGATGCGAAGCCTAAAACATCCTGGGTCACCCACAGCTCTCGACACGCTCTGCTCTCAGCCACCCCCGTCCCTATTCCCGAAAGTAAAAGCTGAGCCTAGCTTTCAAGCCCTATGGCCTTTTAACCACAAGGAGGGAGGCGGTCGAGTGGTTGGGGGCAAGGGGGAGGGGGTGGTGGTATTCTGCAGTGAAATCATAAACTGTAAAATGCAAAAAAAAAAAAAAAAACGGGAAATAAGCCCCGGACTGTGGTGGCGAAGCTGGTCATGTCCTGTGTTACTCCATTGGCCGGTCTCCTATGTTTATAATTGCAGGACAAATCAAGTGCTTATTCAGGACGTCCATGAGAGAAATGAGTGGTTTTAAAAGGAGGGTAGCAGGTGTCTCCAGAGCAAATAGACTGAATATTACCCTCCAAAATTTTCTGTTTGTCGTCTGATCACGGATTTTGACCTTTGATCTGTAAGCTTTTCAGGTTTCTGGTGATTTATTTGAATCCCTGCGGTCACTGGCCTGACATCTTTCCCAGCCCTCATTGCCTTGGTAACAGATCGGCACATAATCCAGATCTCAGGCCCCACGTAACGACTGACTGCCCACCTCAAGCTGAGCTATCTGTCAGGGTGAGCAGAGTACCTGTGGGCCTGTCAAAGCCGGGTGTTTCTCACCCACTGCAGTGAAATGTTTGCTGCACAGCATCACAACATTATGCGTGTTAAAGAGCTGTGACAACTTGTGCAAAAAGACTCTTCTATCCATTATATTTCTATCTGTTTGTTATCTCATAGTACAGTTCTGTGTAGCTGACCTGTTCAAATTCAACTTTTTTTCTTCTTGTCTATTCTTCATCCCTCCCAATATTTTCCGCGACACAACAGTAGCAACTACTGTAATGGTATGTGCAGAGCCCTGGAGGGAACAGGGTTTTTTTTTTTTTTTTTTAAAGGCACAGTGTACTAAATCCTGTGAACAATTTAGTTTAATGTTGCTATGAAATACTAAATCAAACTTACAATATCCTCAAAATGTGCATACAATCTACTTTTGTTCTGTTCTCAGTTTGCTAGTTCGAGCTCTCAGATTAATTTTTAATTTAATTAAACTTTACATTTTGGTTATTTATATTCTTGCCGAAAGAAAATGTGACCACAAAGCCAGAAGCTAGAATAAAGTGCAGGAATACTATGAGTTTTACGGTAGTACGTTTATTCACTCAAATATTTGTAATAATACATAATATGTTTCTCATTCTAACTTGGTGTTATTTTGGGAGACTGGGCGCTTGTCCAAACATAGCTTCACCTAATTATATATAGATGGAAATTTGACATTATGGCCATCTCATTCTTAATACTGCACATGGCAATAACCAATATATGTATACATCTTGGAGCCTGTATGTTAATAATAATATATGTCTCCCAATCCAAGTTTATTCTCCAGTACTTCTTAAAAACAAATTTGCCTTTTATTTTAATGAGAAGGCTACACAGTATTACATTACTGTTTTGGTCTGTATTGCATTGCAATGCAAACACTCCAACAAAAGAAAAGGACGTGGATGGAAGGAGGGATGATAATACAGAATTAACACAGAGGGGAATATACAGGTCACTGTCACAAACGTAGTACTGTAAATGTTGTTGCTCTAATTTTTAAAATTAATTTGAAGACAGACTCAAATTATACAACTTCATTGTCTAAACTGATTTTGACTCTGGAGTACTTAATAGGTTTTGTTAAGTTACTATTTATTTCTGTAATAAAAGTATTTCATCAAATCCTGGGCAATAGTTACTTAGATGAGAAAAAATAAACTAACAAAAAACTGAACAAAAAGAGAATAAAAATGACCCATATTTCATATTTGTTTAATGGTTTAACGTAAACTTTTGATATACTTATATACTTATTTTGTAACAAAAATGCTACTTACGATCAAGTACATGGTTAATTTTGATGTTTTCAAACAGGTGTGATTAGAAAAGAGTCAATATTGTATTATAAGTAGGGATGATAATTATTTTTAATTTAATCCAGATTGTGGGATTGATTTAAACTTAAACTTATTTAGCATATGGCTCTAATAAAAGAAGCCTGATAACAACTGAAAGTGCACATTATGACGTGAAAGTTCTTAAGATCTTGAGGTATAAGTCATCAAAAAATAAAACAAATACTGTAAATTATGATGTTTTTATTCAGTGTACGCCTGTGTCTGGCAAGTTTTTAAAACAAAATAAACCAGTAACATCAGCTTCCCTGTGAGATGCCAACTCAATGTTATGATTTTAGCTCTTAATTGTGGAATTCTGCCCAGCTTATGACCTATACCTTTGCATTGTTTACAACCAAGAATATTATAGGTCTCAATTAAAATCTGTGCTCATACAATTCTCCCTTTTCACAGTATGTAACAGAATGTAACATGCATTTTATGTAATAACATAATCAAAGAAATAATGTGTTTTTGTGTTCCCACCCCTTATATATAGTTTTGGGACACAAAGTTGGCCATTACACCTACAGAAACTTTACACCTACTTTTATTACATGCCATTTAAATCTACTGTATAGTCATCAATATCTAGTCGGTCCCCCGTTGCAGCTATAAAAGCTGCCATTCTTCTAAGAGGCTTTTCACAAGATTTTGGAGTGTGTCTTTTTGCCTGTTCATCCAGAAGAGCATTTGTGAGGTCAGGCACTGATGTCGGACCCCTCTCGTTTGGAAATTTCTTATGTTCTTATGAAGGCCTGGCTTGCAATTTCCATTCTAGTTCATCCCAAAGGTGTTTGATGGGGTTGAGGTTAGGGTTCTGTCAAGTCCACACCAAACTCACCCAGCCATGTCTGTACAGACCTTGTTTTGTGCACTGGGGCACAGTCATGCTAGAACAGAAAAGGACCTTTCCCAAACTGTTCCTACAAAGTTGGAAACATAAATGTCTTGGTATGCTGAAGCGTTAAGAGTTCCCTTCACTGGATCTAAAGGGCCTAGCCCAACCTGTGAAAAACAGCCCCATGTCTTTATTATCATTTTCATTATGTACATAGCAGCGTGTGGCTCTGTGGGCTAAGCCTATGTGCCTGTAATCACAAGGTTGCTGGTTCAAACCCAGCTTCAGGCCATCTGTGGGCTTTTGAGCAAGGCCCTTAACCCCCAACTCCCTGGGTGCTGCTATTGTGCTTCGCAGACAACTTACTCCACAAAGAGCAAGTTGAGAGAGGTGTAAAGACAATTTCCCTACAGGGATTAATGAAGTTTTGGTTGTTATTATTATCATAGCACGGAAACAGCTTTAATCAAAGCAATGAATGATTTGCTTATGGCTTCTGACCGTAGCTGTATGTCTTTGTTGGTGTTACTAGATCAAACTGCAACATTCAATACTGTGGACCATAACATTCTCTTGGACCGGCTTGAACCTGTGGCATTAAGGGGACAGCACTCGCTTGGTTTCGCTCCTATGTAACCAATCATTATCACTTTGTCCACATGAACAATGAATCTTCCAAGATCAAATATGGTAT
This sequence comes from Hippopotamyrus pictus, assembly GCA_026781145.1. Classification (NCBI taxonomy): domain Eukaryota; kingdom Metazoa; phylum Chordata; class Actinopteri; order Osteoglossiformes; family Mormyridae; genus Hippopotamyrus; species Hippopotamyrus pictus. The sequence continues at coordinate 14,988,687 of JAODLC010000043.1, forward strand.
CCCACAGGGATCAGTGCTGGGCCCGCTACTGTTCACTTTATATGTGTAACATTATTAGAAATCATGGTGTTGGGTTTAATTGTTATGTTGATGATACACAGTTATATTTATAAAGGTAGATGAAATAAGATTAGCAGTGCTCATCATTGAGTATATGTGACTCTGATTGTAATGAGTCTGAATGGTTCTCTGAGTCAGGGACTTGGATCCGTGGCTTTCCCAGGAAATTGACCAGCTTGTGCCAACATTTGACCACAGTCTGCCATAGGCAGTTACTCTTATGCTTGATGAATCGTTGAAGGACTTCATGCATAGAAACAGAAGCCATCTTGAGACTGAAAATATATTAATAACCACTGAAAACAGCACCGTTCATTATTAAATTTTAATGTCACATGCAGGTATGGTGATAACATGACATAACTACTATCAATTTTATTGTGAGTGGAAACAGGATAAAACTATAACCTGTATTTAAGATAAACCCTACATAAATACCAGCCATTTTTTGAGTAAAAATTTTCGAAAGATAAAAGCTTTTTCTTTTTTCTTTTTTTTGGACTAAAACTAAACATGAGCACACAGTTTTCTCTTCCAAGATCAGGTTCAGATGTACGTGAGAATATATGTAAGTTTAAGTTCAAAACGGCACTTTCAAATTCATTGTGTTCCTTAATAAATCTGTATATCGGCCAGGGAAAATAAAACGTTAGGAAAGCCGCCTGCCAGGTGCCCCATCCCGTCATATGCTCATCTGTTAAACGCACCACCCAGGGAGAGGAAACAAGCAGAGGTGCATTGTGGGTGTTCCCACCGGGCCGGCCTTGAAGCCTGACTGGAAGGAAGCGGCCTCGGAGCCTTCCCCGGCGTCTGTCCCTGCCTTCTGGGGGGGGCGGCCCGGCTGGCTTCCTGGCTTCCAGGCCCAACTGGGGAGACACAGTCCATGCACAGAGACTCTCCTCCACATTTTGCAAAATAATGAATGTAGATTCTTCCCAGAAAAAACAGAGGAGACCGGCACAATTGTGCCATTGTTCAGAGTAGGTAAGCAGAATACCACGTTAACCAGAGTCTTTATGACATTTTAATAACTCTAATAAAGGCTGTGTGGTCTCTTTCTGAGGCTTGAGAGAATTCGACTAGCCTGTCGGGCTCGTATTATGTTATATAGTATTACATGCTATAGTATCAAAGTGTATGGCGCTATATGGTTTGGCAAAAATATTATTCATAGGGAAAGCTACCATTTATCACGCTCTGCCAAAGTCCATGGAGGTACATGAAATGCCTCTAGAGGCGCACACACACACAGCTGGGAGGTAAAGTAAGTATAATGAGCCAGAATGGACAGTATCAGCCCCGCGTTTGGAAAACACATCTCAGCGTGAGACGGCACAAAGCGCATATTTAAGCGGTCGTGCATCAAGGAGACGTCGCCCCGAAACCCCGGCGCCAAAAAGCACACAAGCGCCACTGGGCATTGTTATACTGGCCAGACTTAATATATTTGAAATTATAATTAGCAGAGGAAATGTTACATTTGAAAGGAAGGACAGCTGTAAAATCCCCCTAGTTCAGGGACAGGCTCATGGCCTGTCCGTACTATGACTTTTCAGTCTTTACTTTCTACGGAGAGGGGGTATCCCTGAATGTGGTGGGGGGGGGGGGGGTAGTTTTTACTAGAATCGCCACACTTTAATAATGATAATAATAATAATTCATTTTATTTGTATAGTGCATTTCAAGGACCCAAAAATATTTACAATAAATGATAATATTATATACAGAGTATTGTATGAAATGAAGTATTGAAATTAACAGCATTGGAAAAAATAAACTATAGTACAAAATAATACATATATGTATGCAGTATATGGAATTTAATAGGTTAGTAACGTAATAATGACTAGAAACTAATCAAAAATAAATATCTCAGTGATCTCAGTTGTAACCAATATCCTTAAGATTTCCTTAAAATTACACAGTGTGTGCAGTTTGCTGTGAAATTTTTCGCTAAGCATAACATTATGTTAAATTATCAAAGCCACTTTGACCAGTCCCAGGTAGCTGATGTAAAAAAGCACATGCTGTCTGTTCCCAATCAGGAGGTAAATATGTCGAATAAATAGCACCAATATAAATGTGAGCTCTTTCTTATATTTTTGTGATTTTAAAGCATTTCAGGTGTTGATTGAAAAGGCACAATTGCCTTTAAAGCATTTTTATTCACTTCATAATAGGAATTTAATATTATTATTTTTGGTAGTAATAGTAGTATTTTTTTCTTCATTTTTCCCGTATTGACACCATTTAACCTTTTTAATTTAACCCTTTCAGGCTCAAATTAAGTTTTTGTTGCTAAAGGACAACCAGGTCCTGCAGTGGTACTTCTGAGTAAAAAAAACTCATAAAATATGTATCTGGGGTAATAAGGTAGTTAGTTTTTAACTGTTGCAAATCAGCAACGCCTGCCTTGAGAGGGTTAATTTAATGTCCATGTCATGTTTAAGTGAATTGAAATGAAGTGAAACTTTATTTCCCATTTGCACAGGTACAGAAGTACAAGCACACTGGAATCCTTGCATGGATCCCATGGTCAAGATTTAAAAACAACAAATAAACCAGGGCTGAACTGGCCATCTGGCATTCCGGACAATTTCCCAGCGGGCCTTTAGTTATGTGGGCCAGCAAAATTTTTCGTGGGGTACCCTGCCCCCCACTTGGCAAAGTGTACCTCAAAGTCCAGGGTGGAATTTTAATCTCAGGCCTGAACAAGACTATGACATACAGAAAGTTGCATTACAATAGAAAGTCTTATTTATGTTCTATTTATATTATATTTATTACTATTTCTTGCACTAAGACTGACATCTCATCATATGTCCCATGCATCATACAGCTGAAGACCTTGGCTTGACAGTGGATTTTGAAATGTGAAATCCTCGGAAAAATGAACACCAGCTTTCATATATGAATATGAGAAGGGCTCGTCTTCCTTCTTCCTCATAGCCATGTCCTTGTCGTTACTCCACGTGCCGTTATACAACACACGGATGGGCCATCTCAACCACACTCCGACCGTAAGCACTGGCGCTGATTAATGCTCTGTGCGATAGCCTGAGTGAATTTTGACTTCTGCGAGATTCCTACTGAATGTATAGTGGCGAGCAGGGTAGATGGGGTCAGGAAGTCGATGCTGTGAATGTCTCAGTGAAAAAGCACCCCCTCAGTCCCCCAGGCATTCAGGCTGCTCGCTGATTTACATCAGGACAGTTATCATTCTGTCCAGAAGCAGACAGTGATTAATTACTTTTGCCATTTTTGCCCAAAAAAAAATAATAAAAAATTTAATGAAGACTAGTTTTTGTTCTTTTCTTTTAGCTTTTAAATAAAACAGCTCCAGGGTGGTGATATTCATTTAACCTTTTATGAGAATTTCAAATAAATAAAACTTCATTTTATTAGGAATGCATGATTAGTTCAAAAAACAAATATCTCGCTAATCAAGTCTTACTACTGAGAACACCCTTCCATCGTCCAGAACCCAGAAATGTTTATTATTTCACATGTCTTTGTAATATTTCTGCATTATCCTTTTGCAATGCATCCAGAAGCTTCTGATTTCCGGCTGTGGACAGACGTGTTACTGGTTCAGAAAGGGAATCCTGAAGGATTCTGGGATGAGTCTGGTACGAGCAGGGCACTGCTTTGTAGGCCGACACTCTCAGCTTCACTGTCACCATGTTTCCCGCGCTGAAGCTGGATTTGTTTAAACAGTGTTTTCACAGTCATGGTGTGGCCCCCGAACATGCTGCACACACCCCCAGTGAACATCTTAGACCCCTTCAGGGCTCATATTGAGTGTTGTCAGACTAGTGAGCAGAAAATGTGAGGTGACACTCCCTCCCCCCAAATGCCCCCCGACCCTCTTTACAAAGAAACATCTGTCCCACTTTTTAAAAAATGGAGGTTTGAATTCCAGCGTGATCATATTCCCTGTGTGCTCCCCCACCCGAGGCTCGCGGCCTTTCTGCTTGCGTTTCGGTGACCCTGGTGTCGGGGCGGCCCGTCCCATTTGAAGTGGAGGGTCTCCCAGGCCAAGTGGCCAGCAGTCCACCCCGGGACCTAATCCTCACCCCTGCTGATTCTGGGACCAGAGCATCACAAGTACTGATTGTCTGACAGTCATCGGTCCCTGTTATAGAGGAATTCTAGAAGGATCCGCCTTCATCGTTTTACAGTAGACAAAGTCCCCACAATCCTGACTGGGAAAAGTAGATGGATGGATGGATGGATGGATGGATGGATGGGCAGACAGATGGGAAAAAAATTTAAAAAACAATCCTGTAAATCCCCAACCTCCTCAATCGAAGACCAACAATCTGCACTGCAGTGCTGATGTCAATCATACAGTTAAATATACTCAACATAAAATAAATGAATAACCACTGCACATTACAGCACCTGAAAAAAATCTTCAGTAAAAATTGAGACAAGATTAAGTAATATGTATTGTTTTCTCAGGTTTACAATTCTTTTTTTTTTTTTTCAAGAATTAAATCGCTGATTTAATAAAAATATCTTTAATTGTTAATGGTGATGGTGTACTGTACATAAAATTGCTGAGACTGAATATGCATTAAAAGTCACAAAACACTGCATTTTATATATATATTGATTACAGGTGAAAAAAAATTGCCAAAAGGCAACATTCTCTTTGTATTCCTGCCACAAAGCAACATTCTCGTAATCCTAAAATTTGAGAGAGGGATCTAACAGACGTTTGATATTTGTACCAGAAGCGTATTATACGTATTCTTCAAGGGTGCAGAGGCCTCACACGATTCCGGCTGCATGGTATGAGCCTCGGAACAATGTTAAACGCAGCCTTTAAAAGAACAGGCTGCTTGTCTATCCTTTAGGTGCCTGCTTGTCTGTGCTGGATTTCCCCTCCTTCCAAGTAAAACGGTAAATGCAGCTTCAATGAATAAAACGCTAAAATAAGCCCTGGAACCGGCTCGAATTCCAAACAGTAAACTTTTCTTCGGTTGATTATTCTTAGTCCTGCCAGGCTCCTGCTTGAAAAGAAAGAAAAATGTTAAAAAGAAAAGGAACTTTAGAAGTTAATTACGCTGTGGTGGGCATACATATCATGCATTGTATTCAGGCCGAGCAGTATCAGAACCTGGCTGTCTCTGCCCTTGGGCCCATCTCTTACGTCCTCTATATATCTGTGGTGAAACTTTACCGCACCGGCTGCATGTGAAAGTGGCAAATTAAAGACAACCAATCCATAACTGTCAGCCTTTCCACTATAGAAATCCATGCATTTCTTTTAATTACGTGTGACGTTCTCCCTGACAGCACGTGTATCAGGTTGTATTGTAACTAATTATAATCATTGTAATTGACAGTTTAAGTTCCATGTACTATATGTCGCGGGTGGGGAGGGATTCCAGCCATTATCAAAGGATTGACTGCACATGTTTAAATACTGGAGGCAAAGAATTCAAACTAGAAGATAGTTTCATTATAAGTTTTCCTCCACTTTCATCATCAAAGCTGGTCTCTGACCAGGTACTGGGCCGTCAATACGTATCACTGGACTTTACTGATGCATCAGTTGGACTCACTGAATCACAGGGTCTTATTGAAGTTTCATAGAGTCATACTGAATGTATCAGATGTTCACACAGAAATATCACAAGGTCTTACTGAAGTGTCAACAGACCTCACAGTAGTTTCATAGTGTCTTAATGAAGAATTAAAGGATGTTACTGAAGTGTTAAAAGGTCTAACTGAAATACAATGAAGTTTCATATATTTTCACAGAGCATTTGATACTGAGTATCCGAGGGTTTTACTGAAGTACTATAGTGCCTCTCAGAATTATTGCAAGGCCTTATTATAATGTCACAGGGCTTCAATGGAATATCAAAGGGCCTTATCAAAGTCTGAAATATCACTGTAACATTAGTTGGTGCAATGAAGATGCATTTAGCCTGGTATGCTGTTCAGGGTGTATCCAGCCGTGTGCTCTGTGCCGCAACCTTAAGCAGAATAAGAAGATGATGGATAGATTGAAATTGAAAGTAGCACTTCTATTACATTTAACATTGCTTTCAGAGATTTCTTAAAAATTGTACTGAATGATCAATTCCTATTATTCTGCCTAGATTTAAATGTGCCCCATGGCTAAAGGAATTGTAGTAATGAAATACAATATGGAGTCAGAAATGGTTCAGGAAAGACATTAAATAAAAAATCAATGGTTAACTTTCCCCCATATGCAAATTTTGTGTTGGACCTTATGATTTACGGGATAGGCCTCAGGTTTATGGTGCCCCTGAACTGGACAGGCAGGTTTGGAAAACGGCTGGATAATGGATGGACCAACTGCATTTGCAGCTATTAATCTTACAAACTTTCCTGCCTGGATGAATGAACATACTAAATCCCAAAAAAATTTATTCCCAATTAAAATTAAATCCCAAAATATCAAATTCTTCTAGAAAACCTGATTAAGTGACAGAACTAGAACTCTTGCCATTTTGTTTTTAAGTTTTTGTCTTTATTATTTGTCTTGTGTTTGTCTATTAAAGTGGATTTAAAGTGTATTCTGAAATGAATGGCAAACTGTGATTGATATTAGTACTAATACAGAATTAATATACTTGATAACTACTACATATATGCAACTGGAAGGCAAAAGCAATAGTGATGAAAACTTATGACTTGGTACCATATTATCCAGTAAATGATAAATAACAAATGTTTTACAGCCGACTCAGGAGTTGCTTTCTACACAAAAGCTGGTTTTGAAACGATGCATTGCATATGGCAAACTGCATACTGTACCCAGTATATACTATATAGTGCATACTGTTAGTCAGTGTAGTATCCAGTATGCCAGCTTTTTCATGAGAGTATTATAGCATGCTACACTTGTGAGACTTTTAAATTGGTAATGACCATTTCCCACAGACAAAGAATCGTTTAAAACAGTGTTTTTCAACCAGTGTTTTGCAATATCCCATCAGGCTACATAAAAGCTTATTACAAATAAAATAATTTATGACCTAAAGCGTCACATCTGTCAAGTGTGTCTTGCAATGTGTTGTCATTTACACGACTGAATAGAGTTATATAGGCAATCAGGGCAAACAACTATACATACACAAATTGCAAAAGCATGTAATACTTAAATACATTACAAATTATAAGTAGGCTATACATTAACATGTAGTTTGACCTAGATAAATTAATCAGAATGAGAGTAACATTTAGTTCATCCTTTTGTAAGCTGTGATTAGAGGTCAGTATTGGGGATTAAATCCCAACACCCACATCCATCGTGTATGCCTGAAGACTAAACATCCTGTGCCTTGTCTACGGGAAATGTAATGGGGAAATTTTAGGAGTTAACATTAGCTAGCTCGCTGATCCATGTAGAGCTGCTGACTTGTTTGGTCCAGTTAGTCTGACTGCTTTATTGTACTTTGCCCTCCCTTTAAAAAAAATGAAAATGATAATATAAAAGGAACCTGAATGAAAGTCTGAATGAATTTATTATGAGAGTGAGCTTTCCCTGGGGGCCTTTAGGTGTGCCATTTGGTTTTTTTGGGGTCTTTCTTAATACCTAGAACGCAAAGATTGTTCTTGCTAACTCGCCTCTCAAGAAAGAACTTGGGATGCAATGAATCATGGGTTGGTCTTGTTCTGGTGAGGGTGCAACTGATGTATCCTTGACATTTGGGGTGGAGCAAGAATAACATCTATGTACTTCTGTTTTTAATATTGAAACTGGTCTTTGGCAATGGAATATGACATAAAAGGGGTACGCGAGTACGTTCTAGTATGTATATTGACAAACACCCATGACAGTCAAACCAAGTCTGTGACGTTCTGCCACATTGCATTATGGGATGTAGCAGGCAAGGTGGACTGGTCATGTGCTTACTGGTGACATTTTCAAAATCAGTATGACATCCGGGTAACTTTGGCATACTGTAAATTTTATATTTTTCACATACTGCATACCACATACTACTTTTTGGTCTAAATCAGTATATACTAGTAGTATGAAGTGTGGTTTCGAAAACAGCCAAACAGTCAAGTTTACAGTATATACCTAAGGTGAAAAAGGTTTTTTTTTTCGTATTTTGGCTACTATCTTCAAAATGAGGCACAGGTTAAAGTATAATCCCATTGCTCATCAACTCACTCTTAAAAAATGAAAATCCTGCTGGCCTGTAACATAATTAAGATCTCAGACAAGAATGTGGAAATGTCAGAATAAATAAAGCGGCTTGGAGAATCGCCCTGGGAGGAGATGCCTTGTCTTAAGTATCGTGAGAGGCAGAGCTTCGGGACCCTGCCCTGGCTGCCTCAGGCTGGCCGGGTTTCATGGACGCTTTGTGGCGATTTGAGTGGACAGACCAAGACAGGAATAGGACTGTGTGTCATTCCGGAACCTCTGACAGCTTGGCAAAGATCAAACTGCCCTCTGGGCAAATCTCACATCTCTGCATAATAAGCATATCAGAAGGTGATGATACTTCAGTTACTTGGCACCATTAACAATACAGAGAACATTTTTATTTAATACGTTATAGAATACTTTATCAGTTTAATTCTCATTCCTAGGCACTGTTTCTTGAACTAATTGTTAATTATGGAAGAGATCTATATATGTTCTGGCTGAAAATGTAAGTCGAGGCGACTATGTTCAGTATGCCTGTCTCTATACTGTTCCAGATCACTCTATCAGCTGTAACTATACACAGCGTGCTGTAGATTGAGGTGCCTTAATTATAAGGCCACATGTACATATTTCTTCTGAACATCTCGAAAATGTGGAGTCTTAAGTGCCTAATTCCTTTTCCCTTTTTCATCTTCCCTTCCCTTTTCATTTACTTTTCATCACTACAGTAAATGATCAAACACTATATTGCCCTTTCTTTTGTCTGTTAAAAATAAGAACAGAAGAAAGTTGGATTTCACACCCTTTTGTCGCAACAGCTAATGCACTCAATATCATTTTATTACAGATCACTCCCCTTTAATCTAATATAGTTAACACCGGTTACCATAGAGACTCTGTTTATTTTTACTCTCAGCTAGTCATAGTGGCATATTATTATTAAAGTAGAAGTATATTATTTTGTGGTCTTGTCCAAGTTGTAAGTATCATCAGGTGCTGATTTCAGTCCTTCAGAATTATTTTCAAGCCTCATTTAAAACAGCCCAAGTAAATAACAAGATCTCTGTTGCTTGGATTCAATCTTATGAAACTCCACTTTCAGGGTCACAGTGTGGTAGAAATGTTAGTGCCAAAAAGTAGAATATATAAATGGTATTATACTGTGTCAATGCATTTGTGTTTAGTGATTGTTATATACTTTGTAATAAAAGCATTTTAATTTGTAAATGTTAAAATGAAAACTGAAGACTTTACTTAACTAATTTAGGCCTACATATTTAAGTATCTCTTTTTGAACCAAAAAAAAGTAACCAAAATGATCTGGGTGACAGCGCAGATTCATTCAGTTCGTTCTCTTAGTTGTTGTTCATTCAGTTTGTTCATTCTGTTCAGTTCATTAAATGAGTGTTTCGTTGTTCAGTTTGTTCAGTTAGTCCATTGACAAGTAAGATGCCCTCTCTTTCGCCACCCTCTGGTGTAATGATGTACAGACACCTGAAATAGTCTATGCCTAATATCTTGTAGCTACCATTAAGTACAACATATAATGAGATAAATGCATAATATTTATTAATTAAAATAAATGTAATTGAATTCAGAGAAGGTACCAAGGGGCAGCCACCATGGGACAGAAAAGGGGCTTATATGACGTGGATGAATCAGTGAACAAACCTGAAGAAATAAATGTTTTACTTCACCCAAGCTGGTATGGAAGAGACTAAGTTCAGCTCAGGGACTCTGTTTATGATAAGTGTCAATGAATAGTGTGAAACAAAACTTCATTGGTATTCATTGGTATTAGTACAGGTGTATCGGAGTTATGTGACCATTTATCTGAGAAACTAAGAAGCTAACAGTCATGGACAAAGGAAATTTCATAAATGGTGTGACCCAAATGAATGTTTTCATAACTGCCTGATGTGTATGACACTCCTCAATGCTCAAAATCTTAGCTGAATAGAAAAAATGACACTGAAAACACTTGTTAGAGCAGCCTTCTGGTTGCATGACATATGTGGGTTGACTGCGGTCCTGATTAGGTCAAATGTAGCGTCCAGTCTGAAAAATCAACCCGACAGCCAGTTTTGGCTGTTATATGTATTCATCTGCACGATTTGAGTGGATGACAGGGTTCGTCAGCTTTAATCAGCTGCAGAAACACCCTTTCGTTCACAGTCAAACCTGGAGCAGAATCCAGACTTCCACCAGACATGGGGCCTGCTGTAAACTCTCCCAGTGCACACCAGCTAGACCTCTACTTTGCACATAACAGCGCTAATAGAAATCTCAGTCCCCCCCGACTGAATTTTAAGCAGTCAGAGAGCTGGATTTTCAGCTTCATTAATTTGTATTCTCAAAGATGGAATTTCTAATGATTGCCAGCTAACCAAATAAAAAGTCCCCGGGCTGGTGTGGGTGGCCAGACAGCTCTCCAGAAAGCCTTACATTGGGCACTTTCTCTACGCACAGTTGTCAGACTATCCCGGGGCTGATAGACGTGGTGGATTTGGTGGTTATCCTCATGCACAATCACTAGTATATGTCTGGACACGGCTCAGGACTTCCAGAGACTTAAGTGCAGTGATGTGGTGTGCGTGTGTATGTGTGCATGTATGTCTGTGTATATACATAGACAGCGGTGCAGTCTGAGCAGTTGAAAGAATAGAAAATAGTGTTAAAAGAGTAAAAAAAAAAACGTACATAGAAGTGTGATAACTGTCCCATGAAGGGTGGAGACTTAGCTTTAGCCAGTATTTGTATTGGACTATTTTAGTCCATTACTGCCTTTTTCACAGTTCTGAAATTACACTGTATATGTGTACTGAAGTGTTCCAAAGGGCTGCATTCCAAGTTGCTGGAATGCTGTACCAATGGGATTGGTATTTATCTGTAGCACCTTAGTAGGGATCTGACTCTGAAAACAGGAAGATCAGGTCAAAAAGAAGAAAAATGAAAAGCTTTAGAGCACTTACACAACGCCGGAGGAGCGGCACTCGTTTTTCCCCCGTGGGGCCGATTCAGTGGCAGCTTGCGGTGTGACTGACACGGGTCGCTAATCTCCCGCACGCTGGTTATGATTAAAGCACAGATCTGTCTGCAAGATAAGTCATGGCAGCTGTTTCCCGTGAAGATGCTCACCTCCTGGACCAGGTGCCAGGAAACCAGTCGCTGTGCAAAGGGAGTGGCAAATAGTTGGTTCCTTCCTCATTAGTTTAGTTTAATGGCCTTACAAAGTCCATATCACTACATATGTAGCTAATGTTCTTGCCGCATATTAATATTGTGTTCTGTGTAATAATGAATTCTCCATATTCCATAAAACATTTCGAAAGAGGAAGGACAACCTATAGCCTTCCTGCTACTTCTCTATAAAACCTATACTGTAAAACCATAAAACTTTACATTGAGCGCAAGCATAAACACAGCATCCAGCAACAGACCAGCGAAGTGAGTCAGCATTATATGAGGATCTAAATTTAGTCCTGAGAGACGTCTCCTCAAAGGACCTTTATGAAGCCAACGCAGGGATCCTTTCAGAGCTCACCAGCGCTGGGCAGATGGCCGCATTCCTAAAGGAAAATCAGAGGATGGGATTAAGGCTTTGCCCACACACAGACCCATTTACTGGAAGTGTGTGCTGGCCTGGGACAGTGAAATGTTGTAAAGTCTCCGGCTGGACCCAACGGGGGCCCGCCCTCCTGCTCTTCGCCGCTGACGACCGGTGACTAACGCCACCAAAGGTCAGGGATCAGAGGGCTGCTCAAAACCTCGATGGAGCGAAGGCCAGCGGCAAATTGTCACAGTGGCACGACGGGTTATGTCACGGACCGAAATGCTGTCATTATGTGTGTAGATGGATGGCTCAGCTGATTCCGAGTCACCCAGGCTCACATTACAAAATAAAAATAGAAGTCATAGTTTAAAGTCACTTTAGCAGAGCTTGAACTTCAGCTGTTCACAACAGGCCCATTTCGGCTGGAGCGGAGAGTGGCCATGTTTATTGTAACAAGCTGTTCTGATAAATAGTAGGAATGTTTATTGCTCATTGTAACAAACCTGATAATGAATTTCATTAGTCAACATATACTGTTTATTCTGAAGTAATGGACATTGAATCTGACTTGAATGTTGTTAATTGTAAATATAGCGAAGGCACACAGGTGAGATTGTTAAAAGTAAAAGGATATCAGTGCAGGGAGACGCGACCTACAGCAGGCACAGATCAGCAGCTAGCTAGCCAAATGCACGTTAAAAACAATGTGGCCTTCATTAAATAATAATTGCATTTACTCAGGGGCAAAGCCTGGCTTATTTAAGACATGAAAGACAGACATAAATGTGACTCGGGGGTTCTTATTTTGTCCAGTAACGTACTGTAACAAATCGACCTAATCAAGAAAACTGCTGAAATAACCAGGAAGTCAGTGTGTGTCCTTCCCACACCCACATGGACCCTGTGCTCTCCAGTTACCTATTTGTCTTACAGAAAGCTGACTTCCAGGGCATGTGCGTAGGTCTACGAGAAATATTCTCTGTTCAATGCAAAACCGTATTATTACTATGTTGGCTTATAGCTTTTGTTAGGTTAGGTCAACCCTAAATGAATAAAAATAATCAAAGATCTTTGCACAAAATGTTATAACTACAGTTTTGATTAAATTAGTTAATTCTATATTAAATTGATTCATTCTTTTCAAGCCTAAATGGCATTATTTTTCACATATTATAATTCAGGATTTCAACCTGTTTTTAATCTTTCGTATAGTCGTTTCTGGCTAAAGTTTATAGCCGTTGTCGAAATTGAAACAGCATCAGGCCCGGCCAAATAGTAAATTTTAATAGGAATCTTTTTTGACTTGCAATGTTTCCAGGCAGCAGTAGGACTGGGAAGTGGGATTGTGACAGGCCACTACAACGGCTACATGGCTATTAGCAAGAATTAACCAGGGAGTCACGCCACAGCTCAAACCCTCTCAGTCATATACTGTCATATATTCTGAAACTCTCTTAATATTCAAATGAATGAAGATGATCTGTTTAAATGAAAGGCCTGTTATTCAGTTTGTCTTATTCCACTAAAAATCCAATAGTACAAGCAGAAGCTATCTAACAGATAAATCCATTCTATATTATTTTCACTGAACACTGTCTCTTGCCTAACAGATACCCATTGACTTTTTCTTTTTTTTTTAGTCAGTACTTTATCACGTTTTCCCTCAAATTTAGATCAATTAATCCATCCATCCTTCTTCTAAATGCTTTTCCCAGTCACGGTCATGACATAAATCCATTGAGAGCATATTTAGTCTTTAACCACATTCTGCACCCAGTAGCTTAATTGATATTTCAACTAAGATGATATCCGCTACTGAATCACGATTCTCAGGATCTGACTACATGTGGGCCAGGGATGTGCTGAACTATATATTATAAAGCATTTTTTTTGTTTTGTTTTTGTTTTGTGTACTTTCTTTTGAACACGCGCCCATGTGCGATGAGACTCTCGTACACAAACCGGCACGCTGTTTTTGATTTAGCGGCGTCCCTGGCGTATTCCCGCGGTGCGGGGGCTCAAAGCGCTGCCTTTTCAGGCCGCCCACATCACAACGGCCATCCGGCCTGACAGCCGCAAGATTGGCCCCCTCTCCACCTTCTCAGTACGTAATAACAAAGCCATAAAGGAGTTATATTTATCATCTTACTGCGCGCTCATTTTAAAGTGGTCAAGCGCTGAGGTACTGGAATTGTTGAGTGCAATTTGTGGTCGGTGTAATTTTCTTTTTAAAAGTGGCACAATTCCACCAGGGAATTAGGTACAATAATTTCTGTCCAGCTTGGAAAGACAGTTTACATTTTAAGATTTTTTTGTTTGTTTGTTTGTTTGTTTTGCATTGTTTGTTCTGAAATTAAGTTAGTTAAGGAAGATTTTCCAGAACAGAGCCTCATCTGTTCCTCCTTCTGGATAAATGTAAATATTATGATGGAAAAGCTTGAAGCTTCTTAGCAGCACAATGTGGGACTTCAGCAAGCAAACGATTTAATTAACACTTAAACCAGCGCTCTTATCCAAAGGCATTTTTGAACATGGATTTTTCACTAGAGAAGTTCAGGCTAAATAGACGCCATACCAGCCCCCCCGGGAATTAAACCATCAACTCAAGTTATGAGTCCAGGGCCTTTAATTGCAGAGTCACCCCTGGAAGAACCTCAGTCATGTCTTGAGTTTGTAACTGTAGATAAATCTAAATTTGTATCGTTAAAAAAGTGAGAAGTATTTTTAGGGTGACCTCATAACCACCATATCAGACACGGGTTACAGAGAATCGGAAGGGTCGCTTTACTTCATTATTAGTGTAGTAGGCCTAAGTCTGAGATCAGCACCTGGAAACCTGAGGCCGTGACCACAATGCCTGTCCACTCTGGTGTTTCTGAAGGTGCCCATTTACAGTGTTGATTTTATACTGGCGACATGTGGCTGATCATTTTTAAGATGTCATCCATCTGCTTTTGATTACCCACAACAAACACCTGGGCTGTTTAGAAGGACTTTAAAAGCTGCACATTTAGAAGGTGTCCATGGCCCCTTCTTGTTGATATTTTGCGGTTTCCCTTATCCTGACCAAACCACACTCTCGGTGCCAAGAGCAACAGTAGCGTGAGTGAAGATCTCAGCGCGTGGGTATCGACCTTTCTCAGGCCCCTGACCTAAAAAGGACATCTCTACTTAACTTAATGTGAGCCACGTTTTTCTGCCTTGGCAATCAATACCAAGCATGTCTCATCAAAGAGCAGGAAATAAATGTTCCTGGAAAGTGCCTGCACTAGAAATTAGTAGTAAGTAACAACTTAATCCTTGCGTAGTGGCAATATTGCAGCCTGTGAGGTTTAACTGGTGCATGATTGTTGCTGGTTAATTTTTTAACGTAGCTCAGTGGGTTCCTGTGGTCAACAGATCAATTATATCACCCCTTGAGCAAGGCCCTTAACCCCAATTGCAGGGTATTGAATGCTAGCTGACCCTGTACTCTGATTCCAAAGCTTGCTCTCACGTCTTATTCATATACCTAGTGGCAGCAAAGGGAAGAATGACTGCAAAAGACAATCAATCGTGTGAACACAATAATTGTTAAAATATTTGATGGATGTTTTTCAAACTTCACAGGAACATTGTATAGCTGATTTTCTGGGACCTGTTTTATTTTGAGACAAATCACACTAAAATTGAAGCATCGCTACATACTGTAGTGATAGCAAAGGAAAAAAGGCAGTTTCAGGCACTTGATCTCTAGCACAATAACTATATGAGTATATACTGTATAAGTATATGAATGATCTTTTTCAAGCTTTTCAGACACATTGCATGGGTGAAAATCTGGAACTGGTTTCACTTTGAGAAAATCAACATATAAAAATTGAAGCAGCAGCACTAGGTACCAGCAAAGGCAGGAAAGAACAGCTGAAGAAGATGTTGTTCTTTTGAAAACAGTAACTCTAAAAGTAGTTGATGGATCTTTTTCAAACTTCTCAAGAACATTGTATAGTTGTTTGACCTGTTGACATGTGAACTGTTTAATTTTGAGACAAATTGCACCAAAAATGTCACAGCAAAGGGAAGAGCCACTGCTTGGAAGAGTGTAGGAGACCGAGAGATTTTAGAGGTTTGAGAGGAGTAGCAACCTGATTGTGGGAGAGGTTGATGGAGTTATTAAGCCTGGTGAATGTCAAGGAGTAGGAGAAAAGATAGATAAAATTATGTACTGGGGAAGCAACAGAAGACATTTGACTTCATTCAAGTCAAGTGGCTTTTATTGTCGTTTCATCCATATGCAGTAACACAGTACATAGTGAAACGAGACAGCATTCCTCCAGGACCATGGTGCTACATATAACACACAGGACTACATAAAGTGCAAGTGTGCAGAAAGTGCAGACATTACATTCTGGTATTCATGAAGCAGCTCTTGCTGTTTACCAGGGTGTAGTTTGCAATTATTATTTTAGTATAAGAGAAGAACAAGATGGTTTGCCGCACAGCATGCACCTGGTCCTGTGCCTGATGTTCCTTGGCCATTATAAACCCATGCAGAGCAATCATCTGACCTAATCACTGCCTGCCTGTATCATTATGGATTCCACAGCATACTGGTTTTCTCCCTAATATATACCCAGTCTAATGTAGGAAAAAGAGATGACTCATCAGATTGTATTATTGATACACCTGCAAATCAGGCACTAACTGTTTGATTTTCAGACCCTTTTTATAGCTTTTTATAAAGTGTGTCTGTGGAAATTTTTGCCCATTCATCCAGAAGAGCATTTGTGAGGTCAGGTACTAATGTTGGACGTGAAGGCCTGGCTCGCAATCTCCGTTCTAGTTCATCCCAGAAGTGTTTGATAGGGTTGAGGTTAGGGCTCTGTGAGGGCCAGTCAAGTTCTGCCACACCAAACTCATCCAACCATCTCTTCATGGACCTTGTCTTGTACCATGGAGCACAGTCATGCTGGAACCGAAAAGGGCCTACCCCAAACTGATCCCACAAAGTTGGATGCATAGAATTGACCAAAATATCTTATGCTAAAGCATTAAGAATTATTTTCAATAGAACTAATAGCCCAATCCCTGAAAAACAACCCCATACCATTATACCTCCTGCACCAAATTTTACACTTGGCATAATGCAGTCAGGCAGGTAATGTTCTCCTGGCATCCACCAAACCCAGACTCGTCCATCAGACTGCCAGACAGAGAAGCGTGATTCTTCACTCCACAGAACATGTTTCAACTGCTCCAGAGTCCAGTAGTGGCATGCTTTACGCCGCCCCATCTGATGCTTTGCATTGCACTTGGTGATGTGAGGCTTGCGTGCAGCTGCTCGGCCATGGAAGCCCATTCCATGAAGCCCATTCCATGAAGCTCCCAGTGCACAGATTCTGTGTTGGGGTTAATGCCAGAGGAAGTTTAGAACTCTGCGGTTATTGACTCAACAGAGCATTTGCGATTTTAACACACTTTGTGCCTCAGTAGTCTGTGACCCCGCCCTGTTACGTGGTCTGCCACTTATTGTATAATACAGATACAGATCAGGAGCTTCAGTTAATGTTCACATCAAACACGAGAATGGGGAAGAAAGGTGATTTTGTATGTGGCTTATTTGTAGGTGCCAGACGGGTTGGTATGAGTATTTCAGGAACTGCAGATATACTAGGATTTTCATGCACAACCATCTCTAGGGTTTACAGACAATGGGCTGAAAAAGAAAAATCATCCAGTGAGTGGCGGTAATCTGACTGAAAATGCCTTGTTGATGGCAGAGGTCAGAGAAGAATGGTCAGACTGGTTCAAGCTGACAGAAAGGCAACAGTAACTCAATTAACTAACGTTACAATCGAGATATGCAGAGAGCGTCCCTGAATGCACAACACTTAGAATAGGGGTGGCCAGTCTTATCCAGACAGGGCCGTAGTGTATGTAGGTTTTTGCTGCAACTCCCTAATTAGATTACTAATTAGAGGACTGATTGGCTGAAGAGTCCTCACACCTGGGTTTGAACAGCTGACTAACCCAAGTGCTTGAACAGATTATCCCAAAAGCCTGCATACAAACTGGCCCTTTGCGGATAAGATTGCCCACCGCGATGTAGAACCTTAATGGAGATGGGCTACAGCAACAGAAGACCACACTGGGTGCCACTCTTGTCAGCCAGAAACAGGAAACTCAGGCTTCAGTGAGCACAGGCTCACCAAATTTGGACAACAGAAGATTAGGGAAAAATATTGCTTGATTCTCTCGATTTCTTGATAAATTTCATCAAGGCTCTTGTAAGACATATCAGACATTACTTAATAGGACACTATCAACAGTTGATTGTATATACTTGTTCTTCGTTCTTGCGTATGTTCCCTGAATATGATCTAACAAGCAAGGCACAACTCAACAAACTGCGTGACTAATTCCGGACCACTACATAATGTACTCACATCAAAGGGCACAGGCAGCCGTGTTTCACATCAGTCAGTTAGCCTCGTGGCGCTAGCAGATGGAAACGCAGGCCACAGGCCACAATACTGACATCCACACATTATCATAATCGCAATTAAGGCCTTTATTTTCATATCTCCTTAATGGGTGAATCTACTGACACTGCCAGGATTTATTTTGGGACTGTTTTTTTTTTTTGGGGGTGGGGGGGGGTTGGTTGCCATGCTGGCACAAGGCAAGGACATTCTCCATGTTCAAAGCCAGAATTCACCACAAAGGAAAAATTCTAGACCACGGTGTTCCTAAACCATAGGAAAATATAAAGGGGCACCATGAGAAGTAATTTCCGCCGTGCTGGATATTAGCAGACAGAGGCGAGTTGTAATTCGTCACATGATTATATCACTGTATCCTCCAAATATTAGTAGTGACGTTGGTGGATGTACAAAATTTTAGACTGAAATGAGTCCACAGCGGAGTGGAGCCACGCTATTATTTTAGGATACAAGGCAGCGTACTAAGTGCCGCTTCTTCATAGGAACAAATTGAATTTTTGTCATACATGCATCAGTGACAATTCAGATACCCGGACTATAAATCATCCTGTGTCTAGAAAATTTCAGCGATCCTACTGTAAAAATATAAGACATGTATTAATTGTGAAAACACAAGTTCTGCGATATTAAGGAGGGGTTTTCTTAAAACGTTTGGGTGTTTGAAACTGCGTTAGATCCACCAGGGGTGTCTGAAAAATGACTGACCCTGTGCTCTGACCACACGTTTCATTCTCACCTGAGTGTATGACTCGAAGGACAGCAGGATGGTGGTGTGTGAAAATTAAAGAATTTCTACGTACCTGTACTCATACTTGTACAAATAGCAAATCATTTTACAATTCTGAAGAACATCTGGAGGTGTATATTTTTTCTGATTGTGGATATAGGTAACAGATTAGCCACTTGTTTAAATCCTTCCCAAACTGTAACACGGTGTTATAGTGTCAGCAGAAAGATGCTCCCCCTTAGCCTATCCGTTCCCTGATCCAGGGTCCCGCATCACAGTACGGTGGCTTACGTTACGGCCCATTGAGAAGGGTTGGCTGTAGCCACACTGGAAATTCGGGAGTCCCCGACGTGAGAGCATCGCTGATCCCTTTCACAGAAACCCCAGAAGTGCCCAGTCAGCTGTAAATCATAGTATCTTTCCCCCCATCACCACATTGGGTAGTTAATGAAGGGCAAATGCTTTCAAAAGGAAGTAAATCTTTATGAGTTACTGGTTTTCTTAAAGCAACTATTTTACTAAGATTTTCATAACAGAAAACACATAAATCTGATGAAACTCTGACCTTGACGCTATCTGTCCACAATCAGTATTTGTAGAATTGGGGCAGCCCAAAATAAAAAACGATTCAGATACGTTGTAATGCTATTTATCCATGTAGATTGTTGTGGTGAGAGTTGCCTAGTTTTGAAGATAGCAGCCATACCAATGTCTGTCTTTTCTCAAATGTGGTGGGATTGAAACGGTAATTAAAGTGTGAGCTAGCAGTATTGATTAGCATCAGATACCAACAAACAAATAGCAACAATGCTATATTAGTTAATAATAATAGCTCAATTTGGTTAACTCACCTAGTCCCACTGAGCTAGCTAACGTTAGAGCTCAACAAAGGAAGACGCCATTCACATTGTCAGCAGCACAAAAGCCCGGGCACTAACTTCTGTGCAGTGATATGGTTGGTGTGTGGAGTTCAGTAGAAAGAAAATAGTTCTTACATTACACTGCACACTACATGGTCTGTGGATTATCTTGAGTAACTGGGGCATTGGATTTCTGGTAAGAGACATTGCTGCTGGATTTTTCAAATGTGTTTTTTTTTTTCGGTGCTTTAATCACCACTAAAAGAATGCCATTCAGTTCTATTATATTTGAGAGAAGACTGATATTTCCAAAACTAGGCAACAATCTAGATAGATTAAAAAAAACCTTGCAGCTTACTTGAAATATATTTTTTTAATATATTTTAAGGGTGAACTGGCACTTTAATAGTTTGAAATGATGAAATATAGCTAGTACTGATTCATTATTAAATATATATAATTTTTAAACCTGCTGCGAAGCACATACAGTGCCAAATACACATTAAGAGGGAATTATGACTGGTCCAAAAATCAGTACTCATTCTTTAAAAGCATGTTTAAAAGTGTATTTATAAAAAAAAAAACAGTATTCATAATGTTAATCCTGTACAGTAGAAGGAATTTTTTGTGTTGTTCTGGGAAATTTTTTCATATTCTTGATTGCATTAACACATGCCTAAATAGCGTGTGGCCAAGTGTAGGAGTTAGGTCTTTATTTTCATATGAAAATTCCGACAGCATTTTAAAAATAGCTGCAGACAGCCGTTGGATGCAAGGCGCGGTCCGGCCGTCTATGGTGTCCGTAACTGGGCTCCGTGGCACAGTGCTGTAGCATCCTTCGCTACATGCTAACTGACCCAAAGTCAGGAGTCATCGGCGTGTAGCTCATCTATTGTGTTTGTTACTTAAATCCACGGCAGGGAGCTCTAGCGTCCTTCGCTACATGCTGACTGATTTAACGTGTGATGTCATCAGCGTGTTGGCTGTCTATAGTGTCTGTAACTGGGGTCCACGGCATGGAGCTGTAGCGTCCTTCGCTACATGCTCAGACATCCCACCTTAGGCATTTTGATTTCAGAGGGGCGAATAAGGTGGATCAGTAAGGACTCCACCATCCCTCCAGTACAAGATGAGAGGAAATATAACAGGATCAAAACCCTATAGCCCCCTTTTTACCAGTCTTTTACCAACCTTCTACTGTGCTGTGACTTGAATTGAATGGAGATACTTTATTAATCCCCATGGGGGAAAGTTCTCTTTTTGCCTACCCCATCTTGCCCTCCATAAGATACACTGACAGGGGGGAGCATACAGTATACAAGTAACCCCTCCTCGAGCTGGGAAATAAGGACCTTGCTCAAGGGCCCATGAACATATGATAATTCAGCTGAGGCTGGGACTTGAACCCGTGCTCTTCCTACCACACTGAGCCACCCAGCACTCCTCAAATCCTCCTGGCAAATTTAAGTGGCGTTACAGAAGGCTCAAGGTCACAGTCGTTTGTATCAATTAATTTGTTAATTTTGCAAGACATCATATTCACTGGTGTTTTATGAAACAACATTCTTCTGAGTTCTTTATTTACGCAACATACCATGCACATTTCCTTTTCTACATCACAAGTAGAATTTCGTTGCCTAAAAAGCATCTCCATCAATTTCCCTGTACTCACAGATTTTATTTCAGACAACTTCCCCCAGAATTCATCTACTGGTAAATTTCTGCAGTTCAACACAAGGCCTTCCAACTTCCAAACATAGCTGTTCTCTGGCGTCTTTCAGCCAAATTTGTAATCTTCTCTGGACTCACATTTTGGGTCACTGTGTTGACCACTGACCAATTTTTCAAAATCTGGTATGTCATGGGGAACTTCTGCAAGATTTTTTTGAAATCCTCTCACAAAGAATTCTCTGGCATCTTTGAAGAACTGTTGTGTCTTGTGAGGGGGGCATCCTCAGTTACTAACTGCATCCTTGCCTGATTTAATCCACCCAATTAAAAGCTCTTCATCTGGCTATGAATCGCAGGGCTGCTCACATCTATATCCAAAATGTTTTCTTCTCTCAACACCATTCGCTGTATAAATCTGCTTGCAATGTTATGCAGAAGCTCTCCTACGTTCTCATCCAGTTTGTGGAGGATGTGAGATGCGGTAGATGTGGGGCAGCTGCAGGTGGTAAGTGACAGGACCAACCTGGTGGAGGATGTGGAAAGAGCCAAGGTACAGCAGGTCAGAAGACGGAAGATATGCATGGATAACCAGATCCATTGGCTGGGATGGAAGTGAAAGTGATTAGACAGTGCACAATAAGGAAACGTGTCTTCTGCATTTAACCTATATGTGACATTGTGATATAGCAGGGGGCAGCTAATTCAGTGCCTGGGGAGCCCTGCTTGGAGGTGGAACCTTGCTCAGGGTACCACAGTCGTACTTTGCTCGTTGGGGATTTGAGCCAGCAATCTTTCGATTACAAGTGCACTTCTCTAACCATTAGGTGACCAGGCTAGTTGACTTGTGGCTTCTGTCGGCGGGACAGAGCTCAGAGCTGTCCCTGGGCTTAGTGCCACACCCTCTTGCTCTTCTGGTAGCAGTTGTCCACAGATGGGACTGCACTGGGCAGAGTGGATGAGGGCTAGACAAAAGTCACTGGATGCTCAGTATGTCGCATTAGAGTGAGAACAATACCTTGCACCAAGCATAAGGGTGATCCAGGTTTTAACAGCAAGCAGAGAGGCGGCATTACTCAGCATTTATGAGTGAGCATTCTCACAAGGGAGCACATGACATTTAATATGACATTTTGAAATGCATAAACTGATATTATTTTAAATAGTTTTGTTTGTGGTTTTGTTTAAAAGGCTTTAACTTTAATCTCAAATGTATTCAGTCAGTATTTGTATATTGTAAATTTACAGTGGTTAAGGATGTCTTCTTTTAAGTCCTATGAGATCATGCTCCACTACCTATGAACAAGATACGTAACCTGAACCTGCATAAATTGCAGGTTGTTTTAAATGAATGTGTCAGCTATGCTGCTGAATATATAAAACGTGTTTCTTATGTTTGACAAGCTAGTCCGAATACTAAATTTTAACAGCGTCACAAATAAGTTAGTCCTCAAGTAGCTCACACTTTCGTCTGATTTTTCATACTGCAGAAATGTACGTTTCTTGTGAGATTTGGGGCATACATTTTGAGAAATATTTTCCAGCTAAGAAGAGTCTTGTGATTTAAAGGCCTACACACTAAACGGAAATGCAAGCCGCCATTACAAAGCATTCCTATTACATCGCACCGGGGGTCTGGAAATAGTTCCTCTTGCTCCGATTTCAAACCACCGCTGGCCCGCGCAAGAGACTAGAACACGACCAGTGTTTTGATTTCCTGTCTGAACCGTCAAAAAGATAAAATGTACTGTCCGACCTTATTAACATGATCATGTTCCTTGGCATCGGGAGGAAATAGAAGTGGCACTAGCTGCTACCAGCAAAGACAACAGAACCGGAACTGTCTTTCAGCACCCCGATGTGTGGCTGTCTTGGGTCAGCACTGGGAACTGTCCCAAGTGGCCGCAGCAGTGGCCCCAGTCAGAGCAGGCCGCTCGTCAGAGTTACTGGTGACCAGCCGCTCATTCGCTGTCTCACGGCTCCTTGCGAGCAATTGAGACCAAGAGGTGACTGACAGCCGAAATTGAATCGAGGGCTTCATACCTACGGCTTAGGTCAAAGGGAAATGGCATCTTCTTAAAGGCTTTCAAAGCTTTCAGTTTTAAGAACAAGCTGTTCTGCCAGCCTGCCCTGTCTGCCATCAATAGTTTGGCAAAGTTCTGGTCACATTTGACGCAGAATTCAGACAAGACCCATCCAAGGAGAACCTCACCTATCGGATGGATTGAGCTGCCTAGGTGAGATGCAGGTTAACTACGTCAGTACACCATGGATTCGTCATGTCACCACAGCCAGAAGCAAATAGCCACTTAGTAAGGATTATCACTTTTGTTGTAGAGAAGATTTTTAAAAAGACAGTTTGGATTAACATTATATAGCAGGGTTGAGCATATTCTCAAAGTTTGTTCCAAAGTTTGTAATCCGTCCTGTTAGTCTTGATCCAGCCAGACAGCTTTTTGCAGTATTTTTTTTTTTCAAGCCTTATTGCTTTCATGGAATCTGTTACATAACCATGTCAAAGGTTGGTGCCATAATAGAAGAAACTGGACTAGATGAAGACCCCTTTATCACACTGGGCTTTGACAAGTGCTATTAGATGCTAAAGAGTAGTATGCAGCTGCCTTCTTGATACCCGATGACCTGTATGATTACAGGGTAATTTTCTTCCAGGCTACTGTACGTCTCGACTCATGGATTTAGGACTTTGCCCATATGATTGCTCGTATGAGTATACCACCACATATCGAGCCTATGTCATTGTCTATTATGAGTTCTGGAAAACATGTTTACTTCAGTTGTGGCAGGACTTAGCTATGCTGAGGTTACTGCGCTCCCGTCTGCCCAGGGTTAGAAATGCATCAAAGACTTGATCCACTGAGGGTCAGAGAGACAAACAGTAGTCTGTTTTAGAGGGTTACTGAAGTGCTTCTCCCCTGATCTGATGTCCACACCCCCTATCTTATAGATGTTAAATGTTTGTGAAGGACATTTTATTCAGCAAAATATTGACATAGATAACAAGAATGTATGTGCAACAATGGAATTTCTTAACATTCTTGGAATAATTCAGCTGTATGTGTTAAATTCAATGCAAAAGTACATTATGCTCACCAATAATAACATTATCATAATAAAAACACTACATATTAATTTAAAAAGCACCAACCATACTTTTTTTACTCCAAGAATACTCTTTGCATTGGCAGCCGAGCATGGTTCGAGGGTGCGGCCTACATGGGCTGTCAGACCCAAAGGGTCATTTGCTGGTTCAGCCTTGCCTTTCACAGCAGCATTTCAGCCCCTCTCACTGTCAGCAGCTCACATTTCACCGGAGCTCTCACAGTAAATCCCACCCCGCTGCAGAGAACAGCCTCCTACTCTTGACACATTATCCTTGTGCTGATATGTCTCACACCCGTCCCCAGCAAGCCGAGAGGCCTGTATTTAGGGCAAACCCCGGCCTCTGAAGCCTGGATCGAGGGTTGGGCTGCTAGCGGGTGAGGGACCCCTAACAGGGCTTTACACCTACCATAAGAGTTTACGTTTCCTGTTCTGTATTATCATCTTCCTTTTCCCCCACACTGACTTTTAGCACTTTGAAAACATCAGCCATTGGGAAATGTTATGTCTAGCTGGATTTCTGTGTGATGATTCTGTTCTTAATTTTTTCCCAACCCAAAATGGGAAGAGTGTTGTACAAAAGAAGCTATTGAGTGAGTGTGTGTGTGTGTGTATGTGGGGGGGGGGGGCTCTGATGGATATTAACCAAAAATCAGCTCAAATGCTGTTCACAAAGTAAACTGAGATGCAAGGGTAGGTATTCCATTATTTTTAAATATTTACTTATGCACGTCTTTCATACAGACTTATGGTACCAGTTTTATTACGGTTTTATTAGCCTTGAAGTTTTTAGTCTAAAGGGACATCAAACAGTACATGAACGCTAAAGACATGTCCATGTTTGTTGTGTGAGCTGACTTAGTCTTGCCTTCTTGTAGCAAAGTACATAAAAAACAAATGAACGATCTGGATGTCAAAAGTACAATAGCAGGGCAGTAGTGGGTGTAGTACTGCTCTATTTAGTGATTGTGGAATTTTTGTCATCCATTGTACTGATCCAGGTCAGTGCTTTGTGGTCTGTTTGGAGGTCAAACCCATGACCCACGCTTCTGGATATTCAGCGTGAAACCAGCTTGTTGGATGTACCCCAAGATCTGGATGCTGCAAATAGCTGAAAATGTTGACATCATTCCAGTATGCAGCACTATAGCTATCACAGTACTGAAACATCTGGACCAGAAGCGGCTGGAACGTAGCTGGGGCACCATGGAGGCCAAAGGGCATCACCCAGTAATGAAACAGCCCTAAAGGATTCTTAGCTTTGCCTAGAATAAAACCCCTGCCAACATAATTCCAGTTTCTCTCACACAGTTAATTCACATAAACATAAAGCCTATAATCCTTAAAAAAGAAAAACATAATAAAGTACATAAGAAGGTGACAATTTTCTGTACCAAACAAAATTCAGATATGAAAGGGTATCTTTCAAGTCATTCACTGCACCAGTGTTCCTGTGATCAGGCACTGAAAAGGCAACCCCATGCGCACTGCTTGGGTCCTTTACCAAAACTGATTACTGCAATATCCGTCAAGTAGGTGCCCAAGACCCAGAATGGGAAATCAAATTACTCCATCCCTTTATTATGTCCAAGGTCAAACATTCATTCCTCCACCACCCCTAGTGGCATATAATCTCGAAATCGTACCCAGAAAAACAGACATGAAGCAGTGTAGCAGTAATGTTTCCCTGAAATCCGTACCAAAGTTTAGTTCCTAAAGAACACAGAATCCAGCATGTTCCTGGAGAAGCTCAGAATAATTGTACTCATTTACCGTTGTTCTCACATATACTGTAATTGAATCTGTAATTGCAGTGTTATAATGTGCATGGTTGCAGTATTCGCATTTTTCAATAAACATGAACCACTGAATATTAAGAAATCCATCTGTCATGACCTGCTCGCCCGATCCTCCCGTGTGCCACGCCCCCTTGTTACCTCGTGTGGAATCCCGTTCTCAGCTATGTCTAGTTAATCAATTCTAGTATTTAGTGCTTCCGAGTCTGTCTTACCCCTGTCCGGTGATTGATGTTTGTGCTTGTGTTTCTGTCCTGTGTTTTGGTGATTTCCCCCCAATAAAACCCCGTTTACCCAACTTCACGGCTTTCTGTGCTGCTTCCCGGACGCAATCCGTAACACTATCCATCTTCCAAGAACGTATCCACTACAAGGGTGCATGAAAATAAAAAAAAAGAACTTGAATTATAATTAAAAATGATCAAAGTTCATTAATTGCTCTTGGTATTACTCACCAGTAAATTATTGCTAAGTCAGTAGGACACAGAGACTGATTCAGTCTAGTAATTTTTTGCAAAAACCAACCAATAGTGCAGTTCAGCAATTGAAAACTAAACCTTTGCTGGAATATTCCACTGTGGATGCTGACATATTCTAAGTTGTCATGCTTCTGACCCAGAACCTTTAAAAAATATTAATATGCTATTAATTCTTAGAGGATAAGAACTGAAAACAAAGTTCTTCTTTCTTGTTGCTATGTGCATGTGATTCTTCCCGAGCTTCATTCCTGGTGCTTCCTGGCATAGGTTCCAGGCCCAGCACGATCCTGTACTATATAAGTGACTATGGAAAACAGATAAGTGAATGGGCATGATTCTTTTATCGAGGCACACCTTGCCACTTTCAAAGCTGGCATTGTAGACCATGGGCTGTAGCGTCCTCTAGATTGTTTAGGTTGTTAATTTCCTCGACGTGGCCCTGGCATTGAGGCTGTGAGTTTGAAGGCCTCACTGTAAGGAAAATCGGTTATTTACATGAACAGAGCAAGGCGCCTGTTTCCCTCCGCACTTTCACTCTAGCTGTATTCCCCTGTAGCTGGTTATTTCCACTGCCTTATTAGACAGTACATAAATCACATACCAAATTATAAAAATTGCTGTCCTTCCCTCTTCTGGCAACAGACTACATAGTTTTCTGATGATTGCAATTACCTGTCATTTAATTTCAGCCTCAACGGCAGCTCTGGACTAAATGACATGTTCACTGAAATCTTAGCAGCTTTGTGTTTAGGCCTCCCCAAGATTATTTTTCTTGGTGCCTGTAATTGCTGCCCTTAAAGTTTACTCGGATATATATATATATATATATATATTTCACAAAAACAAACCTGAACAAATTAAAAATAAATGTCTTTTGACATGTTCGATCATTTTGAATGTTTTTTTCTCCTTTTCATTTCAGGCTTCATTTCATTTTTTTCTGAGTTTAATTAAAAAATATTTTAGTGTTATACATAATATAGAATTCCACTTCATTCAGATACGTTTCAGAGCTTAACAACTCACATTCTTCATTCTTTTATGACTTGGCACTAAACTAAACAGCAAAATTTCACATTTGCAAGGTTCATTGTAGCGATATGTTACACTAGAACTAAAGTTATGAACTGCTACATTAAGCTAATATTTCTATGAATCCAAATATACTTTCTGTTCTGACAAACTTATGCTGCACTATCCTCTTTATGATAGAGATGCTACTTTTGATACTGACACCTATTTAAAAAGCTGGTTTGATCACAGAACAGACATTTTGGTGATGAATCACAGGAATATTGAGGGTTACTGAATGATGTTCAGTACGCCAGTGCGTTGAGGTGGAATGTTTTTGTTGTCACTTGTGTTTTCTTTCATCAGTTAACACACAACCTCAATCTTGGTCTGGCTCAACCCCTCCTTACTGCTAGCAATAACAGTAAATGTCTCTGAATATGACATTTACAAGCGTTTTTTTTTTTCTAGAAGATTCTTATAGAAGTAGAGCATTGTCGGGTGTGAGTCAGCATGGCTGTATCATTATAGTTGGCCAATGAAGTTCTTTATTGAGAAAGCAGGGTCAGACAATCCTTGGAGCGATTACGTGCTAAGGGCCTTGTTCAAGGGGCCCAATGGTGACCTCACTCTGCTGCCACAGGATCTGAACCAGCAACCTTCCAGTCACAGGTACAGTATCCTAACTCAGTGAGCCACACACTCCCCCATTTATCTGTTTTAGAATAGAGAACAGTACCATGAAATATTAATGCAATTTTAGTATATAATGTCTACCGTATAGTGAAATAATTCATGAAGGATTGTTCTGAGTGTATGAAAGTCCCTTAAGTCTGACATCTCAGATCTGGCTATACCCTTTATTCCAGTTTTTCCAAACAGATGTTAGATATGAACCGAAGACTGCATCATGTCTCCATTCCCACCGTCTCCTTAAATAGCTTCGCAAACCACTTGTTAACCGCTCCGAGGAACTCATCCAGCCTTTCTTTTATTACGGACGGAGTGGTCGCGTCTGACCCTGGGTCCAGAGACACGCGTGACGTGGGCACTGCAGAATCGCACATTCCAGTCGGTTTGCTGAGGATGCTGGGAAACCGGGGCCCGCCGCTTAGCTGGGCAAAGCTCTGTAGATAATTCAAAGCAGATTTTCCGAGTTCTTTCTCTCCCTCCCACCCCTTCGCCCTCCCCTACCGCAGAAACGAAATAACCTTCATGGCCTACTGAATTGAAGGGCAAGGCAGGGCCATAAGCAAAGGCGTCTGTTCAAAGGGAACTCTGCGGTCTTTCATCTGCCGTTGGACGGGACCATCCCAACAGCCCTTAGATATTTTATTTTATCGGCTGTGTGTAGATATCGTGAGCTTGTAGGTCTGATTTTAATTGCGTGATTGACAGGCAGGATACATCTAAAGTATAAATCACATTTAGCGAGCCTGGATATAGATTACTTTTATATGGTTTCGATTTAGCCGAATGCGGTATATGTAGTCTATGCTTCTTCATATTGTTTGTTTTGGGCTTTGACGAAAAAGGGAAATGACACGTGGCCCTTGCGCCTACAGAGCTCCCTGACTCCATTTCATTTTCTTTTTTGAAAAGTTGGCTGTTTTGTTCGCTTTGCCATGGAAATGTGAGCTCGGGGGAGGGCGGGGAGGGGGTTGACATTTCGCAAGTGTGGTGTTTTCATCGAGACAATTATGTGTATCTTTCGTGCACTCTGTGTATCTGGGTTCTTTGTGAAATTGAATGACTGACAGTAGTTGAGGATATTTCACAGCAGAGTCATTAGAATCTTCTAGAGAGTAGGCATAGGCAACCAGGAGATTTAATAATCAAACAATACCTTTAATGGGTTGCCCAGTGCTTAAAGTGTCATGAAGAAATTGCTAATCATTAGCATATAATCGGATCCAGTAAGAATGTTCTATTGCTGGTCACGCCAGGGCTCAGCCTTCAACCAGCAGCCTTCAAAGCAAGTTCTTTGACTGCTGCTACCTGCTGCCACTCCAGTCTGCAGACTAAATGCCATGTCTTTTAATGCAGAAACGTCAAGCCCTCGTATGTCCGAAATATCAGCACAGACGCAAGCGACTCATAGATGGCATACACAAACCTTTTGTTTCTGTCTCTGAGGAGTGAGCTTGATTTATAACCGAGTCGCCGGCCGCCAACGTGTCTTTCATCCTCTTTTATTGCATCCGTCTTGCTCAACTGGAGTATCAATTCCCATACCTGCATCTGGTTCCTGATTTAACGTAGCCGTTCTGGCTATGGTCGCGCAGGAAGAGATGCACTCAGGACTGGTGCTAATAGGATGGGTATTTCTTTTTAATGGGCGTCCTGGGCCTGGCGTCCTCTCTGTCTACAACGTTAAGTTAAAAACTGATTTTAAAGGAATGATGGGTCTCGTAACATGGCCTAGTAGAAAAGTGGTAGGACAATAACGTTTTCCTCCAAGGTAATCAGTAATTGTGTTCCCTTCATTTTGTCCCAAAGTTAGAAGACTGCTATCCTGTGCAAAAAAGTAACTCCTCTTCTTTCTTCTTGAGTGTTTGTGCCCTAAAATGCTTCATGGTGGTCCCACTGAGAAACTTACAGAAGATTGTTCCATGGATAGCTGTGAAATGTTACAAATCATCTACCTTGGCATATCATAGAATCATTTCTTGAGGAATTCTAAAACTACATTTCAGGTTTCCAGGAACGTCTCAGAGTTTTAAAAACGTTTGGTAGGATATCTTCATGCAGTTAGAAATTGGGTAAATTGTTGAAAAATGGGGGATGGAAAAATTCAGCCCTGGCTGAGGTGCATATCTTTAGCAGTCATTGTGCTCGCGTCCACCCAAGCTGACAGACAGGCTGATGTATACGGTGCAGCTTCAGGGGGGTCCCGACAGAGGCCCCGTCAGTGGACCGTCACTGCTTCGAGTCTGGATCCTCTGCCGAACTGGAGGACGGTGATACGGATTGCTTTATCTCATTCTCTCATTCGCTAGAAAAAAACTTGATATGATGACTGGGATTTTTGAAGGTCCTTGTTTTCAAACCAATGTGGTTCTTCCATGATGTCTGTCTGAAAGACTCAGACTCACAGTCCGCACTGCACCAATACACTGTGAGTGTCCAATCACCTAAAACTGCAGCTCACTGGCTGCACTGACAGAATTACTTAGGAAACGTTGTTACCGCGCGTAACTTTAAGGCTTCTGACCATAGGATAGGTGCCCTGTCTCGAACCATCACTCCTGGTACTCACTGATGCTGGATTTATCTACAGTGAATAAGAAAGCTTGTGCCCCAGCTGCAGTCTGAGCAGTGCGCACTGGGTGAGAATGCAGTGGGAGCTGCAGCCGGAGTTATGAACCTTAATCATACCAAAGGAGAAAATAGTCAAATATTTCTGAGCAGGAAAAACGGAGCATGGCAGAAGTCAAAAATTTCCACTTTCACGAACTGGTGGGTGTGAACCGTTTATTGTTTAAAGAGGGGGTTTAATTGCAGTATTAATATGTTTTCAGCTGCGGGTAAATTCCTCTGATAGAATATTCAAGCAATATGATACTTAAAAATAATTTGACTTGGACTAAAGTATCAGATAGGAAAGCAGTATTTTGACAAATTGATTTAGAATTTTGATTGGATTGATTTAATATTTGATTTATTGTTTTATTACTAAAGTATAATCATGTATAGTTATGTAGCAATATGTTTCCATATATAATCATAATAATAATTATTATTATATAATAATAATAATAATAATGTTATTGTTGTAAAACAGGTAGCGTTTCCCCTAAGCTGTTACGACAAGTTCCTGATGTGTATCTAAGCGGTCATGGACGTTTCTGACTCAGCGAGCAGCAACGAACCTCTGGCAGTTTTCAGTCAGGCAGAGAGGTGCCCAGGAAATCCAAACCACTGTCTCAAATAAAACCTATTGAAGGGGCCGTTGTGATCCAGCGAGCGAGTGGGAAGGAGGCCGGCTCAGCATAGCACAGGCTACGGGCATGACACGCGTCTTCCACGTGAACAAACAGCCAGGGGAATTAAGAAAGAAGAGCCGCTTAGCTTCCGATCTGCAATCCGACAGCGCTTTCTTGGGCACTAAAAATAAGTAAAATGTCATGACCGCTGATATCCTAAAAACCTACTGTTTCTAATAATAAACTACTGAAAAAAAATCATTAAAAAAGCAGTCTACATTATATAAAGTGTACATACTGCAAAATTAAATCAGTAAATTAAATTTAAACATCTTCCACAATTAACCAGGTGCCACAGAGCCTTTAAACTGTGTGGGGTGGGAACGGTATGGGGGGTAAAACATTGGCTTCAATTATAGCCTCATAAAAGGTGTGAGGGTTGGTCTAGGTGGCTCCTACCGCCGGTCAGCCGCTGCTGCGTTCTACTCCATAAACGCAGCACAACTGTTTATTTTCTCGATCCGGGCGCAGTTTCCAGGAGCTGAGGCAAAAATGGGAACATACCAAATTAAATGCTGGAATGGCCCCCTTTTTCACAGCCCGTTGATAAAGTTGTGTGGAATTTCGTAAGTTGTGCCTGGAGACTGGTGGAGGATGAGGAGGAGACTGGGACAGCTTGTGCAACTGGTAATGAACATCAAAATAGACGGCAGTCTCACCAACCCTTATTAACCACTAGCCTGCAGGTAAGTTACACAGCAGATTTACAGACAATAAAATTAGCTACCTCACTGCTTACGATACTACGCTGTAATCACATTTATAATGCTGGCCATTTAATGAGTCATTTCATTTTAAACACCTTGGACACCGCTCACAGTTTGAACACAACCTGGGTTTGGAGAGCTTTACTGGTTGAATCGAAGGTGCGTGCGCTTAGGCAAGAGAACCAAGATTACGGCAGCCAAATGCTCTAGAGGCCTACTTACAGGAAATGACCTCAAAGGGACAATGTATCCATGACAACATATTGTCAGAGATCACGTATCAATTTTCCCTCCAATTTAGCCTGGAAAACACCAGAGGAGAGAGGTACACTGGTACAGCACATGGCCACGCCCACCACCTCAGGGATGAGAACTTGAGTGCAGCCGGTTGATACACAGCACCATACTGTACTTGTTCGAATGGATTGGAACGGTGTGAAGTTGTTTTGTTTTTTCTCAGTGACTGGAGTGCCAATTCTGCCACCGACCCCCAAATATTCCCCTTGCAGGGCTGGATGTAAGTTAACATCATTACCAGGATGACACAATTCCAAGTTAAGGGCCTTGCTCAAGGGCCCAACAGAGTAGGATCACTCCTGCCATTCATGGGATTTGACCTAGCAACCTTCCAATTGCCAGCACAGATCCCTAGCCTCAGAGCCTCCACCCCAAAACGCCTGAGGTGACCATTAAATAACCACTTCCTCTCACCACAACCCCTCCTGTGCTACCCACACGCTGAGCAAATTTTATCTCTCCCTGCGTTACGCTCTCAGTATGAACTGCCCTGATTTGG
Organism: Hippopotamyrus pictus; assembly: GCA_026781145.1. NCBI lineage: Eukaryota > Metazoa > Chordata > Actinopteri > Osteoglossiformes > Mormyridae > Hippopotamyrus > Hippopotamyrus pictus. The sequence continues at coordinate 15,022,075 of JAODLC010000043.1, forward strand.
TCACCCCCCTGCCCTCCCCGGTCCCCATATTCACACCAGAGAGGAAATCTCGATAAGCTTCTATGTCCATGACACAGTTACGCAAACACGGCCGAAAAAGCAGCAGACAAAGGCGACCTGATGAGAGATTTACAGCCTCAGGCTGGGGAAGTGAAGTATTATGGGCACTAAAATCTTACAGGAGCTTCTTGGCAGACTGGGCACAGAAAACAGTCTTTCCCTTTTTGTGATGCATGTGAGGTTTGTGTTATAGTGTAATTTTAGATAGTTGATTAACTGGTTTTAGATGGTTGATAAATTACTATATGATAGAAATGCAAAAGAAATACCTTAAGTAGCTTTCTCAGGTTCCTCTCTCTTTCTAGTCTTTTTCTGGAGCTTGTGTTACCTGCATTTCTGCAATTTCCTTATTTGTGCCACTGGTATTTGTAAAAGAAATATTTACCTTTAAAGTCTCCCTGAAACTCCTATTTGTTTATTTTCATCAGACTCTATTTCTGTCCTCTAACTAAGATTAAGTGATAAAAAAAATACACAATCAGGGCTGCCTGTGATCAGAAGGTCGCTAGTTCAAATCCCAGTCATTTCACTGTCAGGCCCTGTTTTCTTAGTTGTGTGTTGCTTGGGATAAAAGCATGCGCTAAATATATAAAAAATAATGTGAAAATGCTTGGTTTTAGCAAATATTGGTTTCTTTTTTTACAATAATGCAAAATGTGGTTTTCTACTTTTCATTTTTATTTTACAAGCGCAGTATGTTTCTTCTGATTAGCTACAAACACTTGCTTGAATAAAGGCTTCACTATGCATTGGGTCTCATTTGCAAATCTACTGCAAGCTCTTCATTAGCACATATGGCGGGAGCCCTTGTCTTTGATGAACACTAACACTGTGTCCTTTTCAATTACAAAATCCGCAAGTTGATTCATCGTGACAAAATGTGCTCCCAAAGAAACCAAAGGGGGAAAAAATGAAACATTTCAAGTTTGCTTTAGATCTACATAAATAAAGAGAAGATTAAAAAATCATCATCAAAGATCAACAGTTTACTGATTCCTATGCCTTCCCACTTGGCTGCTGTGGTCTTTGTAAAATTTAGGATGCATCAGCTGGTGATTCAGGTGCAAAAGAACTTTTCGTTAAAAACCTTTAAAACTGTTCAGTGTGAGTACAGAAGGAAAATAAGTTGACTTTGTATTATAATGAATTATGTCTGAATTAAGCCTTCATGCACCAACCGGTCAGTAAAGACTTACCTAGTTTTGCTACTGTCTGTTTTTTTAATGATAGTCTTACGTGAGAATTATTTTATAAGGTTTGTCTTTTTCCATTTTTTCGACTGAGGGTTTATTTTTCTTTTATTCAAGAGATACCAAATATATAAATATTTATATATAAATAAATTCAGAAACTGGTTTATGGACTCTAAATCATCTTAAAGTGAAGCTCCTGTCATCGAACACGTTATCTGGATGATAATTCATCCTGCATTCCTGTAGTGCCATAAATGTCAGCCAATGTACTGTACAGCTGCTTTCACAGCAGTATGGTCTGGGTCAGTTTTTACCAGGAAATGTTTATCAGTTTGCGTACTTGCATGCACCTACCAGCAGTTCATTTATCCTGAAATGTGTTACTTGGTATAGTCCTGTCACATTGCCGTACACTCATTTTGTTTTCTTTATGTTTTGCTATATGCAAATTCCCATATTTATTATGTGCTCTGTGCCAGGATGATTTCCAAGATAAAAACGAAACAGGACAGGCAGCATTTTCAAAATCCCATTCATTATCACAGCTCCTTGCTCTCAAAGCTGTTCGTGACCGGCAAAGAGAAAATGAGTAGAAAATGCATTTTTGATGATGGGAAATCAACAACCAAAATGTAATCAACCTTTGCTGTTCTGAAGCACAATCATCCACAACCAAGAAAAAGCTTTGTCAACTAATATTTTCCATATCTGGTGCATTGTGCGTTCATTAAATCATGGTGTTAAGCCACATCACCAGGGGTGCGGCTGGAGATTTTGGGCCCCTTGAAAGCATATCATATTGGGCCCCCGACCCCGACCAATCAGATTATGTTCCAAATTATCGTTAAGGCCCCCGTCACTCAGGGGCCCCGCTGTGACAGCCTCCATGATAGGCTTCCTTGTCTTCCTCCTCTGCTTTTCAGTTGTGGCCCATACTGAGTTCGGCATCTTTCTGCAGGCTGCAAGGATGGTAAGGAAATTATGACATCATAACAACACAATGTCACATTTGTATCAAAGTGGCTGTCTGGAATTAGATATTGTAGGTGAGAAGAGCTGAAAGTCATATCGTTTTGACCTTGGTCTCTCTGTGGCACGACAAGCATTTCCAATCCAAGTTCACCTCTTCAGCAATAGTGCCCTGCTGTTCTTTGACTAAATGTTCATTGGACTCCATGACTCTTGTCATGCAGGTTAATTCATTTACAACTGTTCCCTGTTTCGTTGTGACTTTGTGCTATGTGATCTGTACAGCTTAGCATGCGATAAATAACTGATTGTAAGATAATTGTGAACACTGTGTGTTTGTGTATTTCTGCCTTTGTGTATGTTTGTCTGCTTTCCTATTGTTCTGGGAGCAAACAGAGATAATGCCATACTTTGCTGCCACAAAAATAAACTTTATATTGAGGTTTGGTGGAATGGCGTGAAGATTAAACTGTATCACAGAGCATTCGAATAAATACAGTATGGATGCATTAGGGAAATAAAGTAGATTATAGATTAATGAAATGATTGTTTAAAGCCTGAAAATAAAATTGATTAGCTTTTAAACAGAATATTATAAATGGTTCATGGCGATTGATCCCAGTGTAACGCATGGAATATTTACAATGTATGTTTCAGATCATCTACCTGTTTCATAAGCTTCCTAGAAAGTTCTTCTGGCCTCCCTCTATACTGGATGATATTCAATACGGATTATTAGCTGCCCTAGAACAGCTAACGCCTTGTCAGGGGTTAGGCCACAGTTGATGATGTGGTTGATACAAATGGGTCAATTGTAGAAAAATCACTCAGTAGCCTAAAAGTCAAACATGTATCTGCTGAAAACAGGGGGCTTAATGAATCAGCCACTGATCTGAAGTTCTGTCTGAAAAATCACCATCTCTTATGCCTCTGTGAAAGTTAAGTAGTGTGGGGGGGGGCTGGCTTTCCTCCGCAGGTCTGCCAAGAAGGCCTACAGTCGAATGTGCTTCCTGGACACATGTCAGCAGAACTGCGATTTAAATGCTGCGCTCAGCAACAATACAAGTGTCCTCGACATCAACTGTGAATGACGGATGGCTTTTTACTCGCTCTTCATCAGCCCGCGGCCCTGCCAAGTCTCTGTGAGCCTTCAGAGCCAGTGGAAATTTGAGTCATATTCTTGGGAGTTCTCTTTTTTGAAATTATATATATATATTACATTATGAGCCCTACTTTGTGTTCTGTGTTAGGACAACTGTGCCTACAAGCAATGACACCTAAGTCAGTTCCATGTGTATTTGGTATGCAAACAATCCAGACAGCAGCTCATCTAGAATTTGCAGATTAAAAATGTGATTTTTCCACTTTCAAAATATGTTTCCATCCTTATGCAAATCATCTCACACATAAAGATTATAAGATGCTTATGAGGATTTTGCTGTATTTTTTCCCTTCTTGGGAATACGGTAATATGATTTTCTTACATTCACTTCAAGAAAGAAAAGAAATGTATTCAAAACAACTTTCAGCCTAAACAAATGCCCGTTTCAGACACAGTCTGTTTGTTTTATGTATATATACATCTTGTTTTTGAGATATTTATAAGAGAGTAAACATAATACAGAGAACAGAATGGGGCTCCAACAAATTAGAACAACAGCACCCCCTCCTGGAGGGATGGTGTAATCAGGACTAAATGAGAGCAGGGGCTCAGCAGGTCAGGTGGGGAGGTGGGTATTTGCTTATAGTTGTGAGAATGATTTTAATTATAATGTCTCAGCTTGGCCAATCAAACATGCCACGTAATCATCCCGCAGATGGGCTTCTGTTTGTCAGGTT
>JAODLC010000043.1:15026167-15041972 GCA_026781145.1 Hippopotamyrus pictus
GGCTCTGGACAAAAAAGAAAGCACTGGCTAGGATGTCAGGCAACTGCCTTCGGGGACTGAGGCAAACCGCCAGAACACCACACTGCCATTCTCGGCTAATTCCCAGAGGCCTGTTTTGGTTTGTTGATCTTGGTCATAATGGGCTTGCTGGTGACAGTTAATGCTGGTGGTCTGGGGTGGGGGGGGGCACCCAGCCTTGAGCCTGCTGCCCACTTGTCACCACTACCTGCTCCTCACTTCATGCAGCAAACGGAAGAGCCGTCAGATGTGCCTGATCTACTTGTAGCTTTTAAACCTGAGGTACGTTAAACTGTTGTCAGAGAAAATACCCTGGTACCATTCCTAGTACCCTGATAATGCTCTGCCTTGGATTCCATGAAAACACTTTCCTCTGGTAACTCTGATGATCTTACCTGGTAACCCTGATGATCTTACCTGGTAACCCTCTCCCCAGGTAACACTGTTATCACTCTCCCTCTGTGTCCTCAGTAATACTCTCCCTTGGTAACTCTAGTAACATTCTGCCTTGTGCAGCACCTAAAGCTGTTAATGCATTTCCTGGAAGATCATTGGAAATTATTATTTTTTTACTTCCAGTTGGCAGTTTGCTTCTGGAATTGGCCCTGGACCCCCGAAAGTCTGCATAGGATAAGTGGATATTGAAGATGAATGGATGGATGGATGGATGGATGGATGGATGATATTTTAAGAATGTAGTTTTTTAATATTTATTAGAATACATTTTTCCCACCAATAACTCAGTTAGAATTATATCTAATGTAAAATAATTTAATGAATAATGATAACTGTTCATTTGGAAAGTAATCTTTGACTGAAAGGCTGTTTCTAGTTACCAGTATTCACTGTGTTGTAAAAATTGAATCCATTGTGGACATTTCACTAAAACGAGTAGAAGACATCAAACAAAACACACGCTTTTAATTTCTTTTGACTTGCTACAAAGTGTTTGTTTACAGTAGTGCTGCTGGACAAGGCTGTGGGTTTTCAGTGTCCAGTGTAACCAGGAAACGATCTGCGGTTAAGGGGCACTGACAGCAAGAGCCATGAAAGTTGAGGTCGCTGAGTTTATGTTCCACAAACCACAAAGTAAGGACACTGTGACCTGCGGATCTGAACCCACATTAACACGCCCCTCTGGAACACAAGCTTCAGAGTGCGAGAAGGGTTTCCCTGTGAGATACGTTTACCCAGAATCATAATGACAAAAACTCAGGGAGCTGCATCTTCTACTTACAACAGGATGAGCAGTAGTACAGAGTCAAGATCTTCAAGATCTTGAAATAAACAGACCCAAATGCCTTTCGTGCTGGACATAGAGTCCTCTTCATATCAGCCTTTGTTCTTGCATGTTATTTATTTAGCAGCTTTTAACCAAAGCAAGTACAAATCAGAAATCAGGGTCAGCAGGTCCCCGGAGCAACTATTGTTAAGGGCCTTGCTCTAGGACCTACAATAACACCATCTTCTTCTGCCCTACAGATACTATATGCTCTACATCCCCTGACACAGATCCACAAGCACCACATATATTGTGATTGAAAATACTAGTGCTGGTAGAGAAATGAGCAATGGAAAGTGTTAAAGAGTAAAAGTGTGTGTGGACTTTTTTAGTCATTATATGTGCATTTGCTGTAGGCCCCCAGTGAAGCTGTAACTCAGTTGTGCTGAAGTGTCTACTGCATCACTGCAGATGACAGAATCACGCCTGAAGGTACAGCAATGATCCACAGAAAAGCCTCACTAACCGCAAGAACATCGTCGAAAATGTGAAAAACTGGCATTTTTTTTTTGAGTACATTATGAGAAAGTATCAGGATTTCTTTTCCACTCAGTCTTGCAAGTATTGGCATGATGGGGATTCTTTTTCATTCTAGTACAACGTTTTAACTTCACTGGAAGCCGAGCTGGAGGTACGACAGCCTTGGAACGTGACGGCCATTCCAGATTATTTGAGACATGCGGGACAGCCATTATTATGGACTTCATTAACGTTAATGATCAGAGTCATTTAAAGCCATAGAGAAGTAACAGTAACCCTGTCACACTCTGCTCCTCTGATCCTCCTGCTGCTCCTGCTCATTTGGGCTGTACCTTTAATAAAGCTGAAATTCGTCCAGATTATGGGCTGCTTGCGTATGTCAGGAACAACGTCAGAGGTGCTGTAGTAGGACAGGCAGGGCAGGCAATGACCTGGGGGGGGGCCCCAAGCTGGGAGGGGCCCCTAGGGGTACCTGATTACATAGTACATTGCAATGACAAATCTGCTTTATTTGTGCATTCTGTTTTTCACAAAAGTGAAAATAAAGGTCTTGTGTTTATTAAATTCTATGCATTAGTATTGATTTAAACTTCACAGTAAAATAAATTTAATACATTTTACCATGCCGGGGGAGGGGGGAATTTACCAATATCTACCTATTTAATTAATTAAAATAATAGCAATAATTCTCAGAACATCTCAAATGAACATGTTTGACTGTGGATACCAAACAGTAACTTCTCTAAAAAGATTTTTACACACAGGAAATATGTTCAGCACCATTCAGAATAGGACTGAAACAAACAAATATCAGCATGGTATGGATCGAAACATGCTGACATAGCTGAAGTGACACATCCAGGAAGACACACTGAATAGGTACAGTGAAACCTTTATTAACACGTTTACACAGCCCAGGACCTCTTGGCTAAGATTGCATTAACAGAAAAATTACAATTAAACAATTAAATGCTTTTTAGCAAATGTAAGCCAAGCTGCTTCACTAGGGTGGCATTAAATAAGAAACACCTGAATTGGTTATAACTGAACACAAGGCAATATTTCAAGTCGTAAAAATATGAATAATACAGTGATCAATTTCACTACCCCTAATTCCAAGTAAAATCCGTGTAATTGTTAATAATTTAGCAAAACAATCATAAATAATCTTGAATAAATACGATTATCTAGAAATGAAGACTCAGAAGAGTAAACCTCTATTAGGTGCCCATGTTGGACCACAACCAGCTGGAAGTACAAGACCTTCCTCTCCTTTTCAAGTTACGCTGCCTGTGCCCCGTGCAGAAACTTGATTACTGGCTTATTGAAAGGACAGATAGCCAATGATGTGCATTTCGCAGGCAGTTTTCGGCCAACCAAAATACTTTTTTAGCATTTGAATGTGAAAGGTGGAATGGGTCTATTATTCCTGCCAAGAGAGCATGGAATAAGGGGTGCTGTACTGGCACGAGCGACAGACGGGCTAATTCCTTTGACAGATGTGACGTAGGAAACTGGGATTTCAATGTTCCTCACACTTTCCAAACTGGCAATGTTGCATCAATGATAATGGATACTTTATATCACCCTTATTATTTTGACAGTGCAACTGAAATAAGTCAGTGTTGTTCCTTTTGATAAATATGTATATAAAAACATTTGACATATGTATGTGTTTGTGTGTGTGTTTGTTCCTATAGGTCTCTGGTGTTTGTGTAATTTCCTTGTCACTGTTAATTCATTCTAATGCAGTCATTTTGTGGTATATTTGGATTATTATGTTTGAGATGTTCTCATAATAAGTCGCCTTACACAAGAATTTCTGCAAAATGAATGTAGGTATGAAGGAATAAATGCATATAAGCATCTGTAACTTTTGAATTTTTACAGCCATCCTGAATTTTTATTTAATTCAGTGGGGTAAGATCATTATTCCAAAAATTATACATGCACCAGATATGGTCACCAGGCACATTGTAAGAAAGTTTAAGGGGAATTCATTCATTCATTCATTCATCCATCCATCCATCCATCCATCCATTAATTATCTGCTACAGACCACCCTCTCCCCAGCCACCTCCTCCTGCTCCTCCGGGGGAATACCAAGCCATTCGCAGGCCAGTCCAGAGATATAATAATTGTTCATACAGTTATAATTGTGTTTTTGTTTTTTTTTTTTAATAAATAAATGAGTAAACAGGCAGGTGATAAACTCAGCGAGTCGTTTATGTTTGAGGTCCCACAGTTTGGAAGTGAGTGACAGCTGACAGTCGTACCCACCTTCTTATTTGATCATTAATTTTAAAAAATGCTTTAAATCGGTTGCACTCTCCTGGGAATTGCAGCCTTGCATTTTTAATTTCCTCTCTACATAAAATATTATTCACCGGCATCCAAAGCAAACAGAAACACTACAGAGTGAGCAGCACCTGGCTGCTTTCTGAGTCTTTAACTGTCAAATACATGATTGAAAACATTAAACACACAAGCCTAACACCAGGTTAAAAGTGTCATGGAACGCAACCACCAACATAACAACGGATGAAAAGCTGTGTATAAAACTGTTTTTTCTCAAATATTTGTATTTCATGAGCTGATGCCAAATTTAGCTAATAAATAATTGATTATATCTTTCATATGAACTGAGAGTTTCAGAAAAGTGTTTTTAAAACCATATTTTATTTTGATGGCACTTGACTTTTTGAACCTCAAGCATAAATACGGGCGACACCTAGAAAACTCAGCTAGAGATCTTACAAAGGGTCAAATCAGAGGCGCCTCGCTGATCTGTGCAATAACACAAGACCTTAAAGAAAAGCAGCATTGTTTATTATTGATTTCATTGTTTACCAGCACTGTTTATTGAAGAGTTATGCAAATGTAGAGAAGAGCCGCAGTATGGCTTCGTAATTGTACAGTATGCCCACCGCTGTTTATCATTCACAAGTGTTCAGATTATGGACTTACATGTGGATATTTTCAAATGAAAGATCATTCAGAAACAATTACACTCAATGAAATTTATAGAAAAGCGAGTGAAAGATGACATTAAAAAATCATTAGCAAAGCCCCAGGAAAACTGGTGAAAGTGATCATTGTTCCACGTTAATAAAGAAAAGTAAATAAAAGCTGTAGGGAGTTTTCTGTAATGTGACAGGAGAACAAAAGAAAACCATTAAACCTAAAGGCGTAGACTTTTCTACAGGTTCTAGCCTGTATGGTGCTCTGGACGCCCCCCCTCTTCAGCGCCGACCCCCCCGCCCCCTGCCAACAAAAGTTAACCAACTGTGACTTTTATTATGACATTTAAAACTGCATAAATGTACAAATATATACAAAATAAGATTATGAAATCAAAAAGAAGTGACAAAGACTAACAGAAACAAGCTGTATATTAATAAAAAAACAGAAGTTTATCAGATTATTACACAGTGCTTATACACTCTTAATGTTACACTTACTTAAGCATTAAGTTTAATTCTTGAAATTTTTCAGTGCGATGCTGCAGTGGTGCAGTGGTTTGCACTGTTGCCTCGCATTTGTGTTCGACTAGTATGCAGGGGTCTATGCATGCCGAGTTTTCATGTCACTGTGGGGGGGGTGTGCCCGGTGATGGGTTATTATCCAGGATAGGTTCTGGACCCCCACGACCCTGCATAGGACATGTGGTTATATAAATATAAGGATGGGTAAGTTTTTTGCCTTTTGGCCTCTATAAGTGCCTTTGACAACTTGGCCTAAGCTAGTGGACTCTTCCCAGGGGCCTGTTCTATCTCAATGTGGCTGATTTCATAAATAACGATCAGTGGTCTGCTAGCTGCTTGGACCAACGCAGTAACTCCTTTTCCCTTCAGTGCCACTCTGTGCTTTGGTTCAAGATAATAATAATAATATCGCCTTAAATATATCCAAATGTCATCTTTTCAAAGGGCCTTGGACGAAAAAAAAAAATAAAAGGCGAGTGAAAGGGAGGATGTTAGGATCTGTATCTATATAAAACAAGGCATTCCTTCGCTTCTCAGTCCATATGGGCTGACAGTCGCAGCTCAGCATAATGGAATGATACATCATACCAACCGGAAGGCTGCATTCAGAGCGCGCAGAGGGAACTGTTCTTTTTAAATATGTGGCACAATGAAGTGTAAACGGCAACTTTTTGTTTTTTGAGTTCAAACCATGTTTTGTACACCACCATACATTTTCCAGACATTTAGGATAGTTTTGGTTTTTTACATGTTTTGTGGCATCACAGTGAACAAAGACTACAAAAAATAAAGCTTACCTGTGTATTTTATAACAAAAGAAAGAGGTACTTACTTTAAGCTACTTTGTAGAGGAGTGTATTGCTTTTATCATGGGTATGTTTGCGTTTGTATGAAACCTTTGAAGGATTTTCTAGAATAGTCTAGAGAATTACGTGGTCCTTAGCAGAGGGGCCTTATATCAAAACTCAGTAATTTAATCTGGCATAATTTGTGTAATTCATGCTGTCATGTTGCACTTGAATCGCCTATCTGCTCTCCATTTATGGTAACGAATCGTTCAAATTACTTGCACTCGTTAGATAGCCGGGACAATGAAATTGACATCCTGAGATTTTACTATTTCAGATATTTAACATCTGATTTATAATAACACTTTCAGTTTTATAAAATATATTCTTCGGTCACTTGCTTTATAACTGCTAACCTTTAAATACAGGAATTAAACTTTAGAAGGTTGCTAGGTTCACCATTGTGGAAAGATGACAGTAATCTAATTTCTGTGATTATTGGGCCTAACCTTTTTAAATTGGTGTCTATTGTTATGACATCTGAGATGCTTTGCAAAAAACTAACTTTGGGTAAATTATGCAGCCATGAAGGCTAATTGCCCTTTCACATGGAAACCTTTTGCCCAGAATTTTCCAAAAATTCTCAGTAGTTACAATTTTGGTTTATGGCGAATTCCAACATCCACTAACAAAAATCAATTTATTATTGTTCTTGTGTTTATGGAACCTTTCCTGCTTCTTACAAATTATCCTGTTAATTTTTAATTACACAGATCTCACATTCAGTGTAACATTGATTTATTCTGCTGCAGCGCACAATGTTTTAATTTAAAACAGGAATTTGGTTCATACATGCCATTTTTCACCATAATAGTTCATAAACCCTCCCTAAAATCTTTGAAAGTAATATTTTGAAGAAATAATTTTGTTTAAATTTGGCTTCCAAGCCCCATTGAACACTGAGAGAGGTTGACAGCTGTAGATGGTCTTCAATTTGGAAGCAGACCTTTCTGTTTTAAACATTGGGACATAAATATTGACAGACAGCTCTGGCAGCTGACAAAATTCATTCAAGATGTGTCAGAGAGCAGGCGAGAGAGCCTGAGGAACCTTGAGGGAACCGTTTCCAGAGTCCATGTCTGACCAACATGTTGAGGAGGTGATCAATTATGAGAGATGTACAAACGTAATGACTTTTAACCAGATATTGAATTTCACCATGATTTTGTTTGACAGTGTCACGTAAAATAACAGATTTTTGTTCATGGCTTTAAACTTACAGGTACATCAGTAGACAGAATAAAGGGGGTCACCTTGTTCTTGGCATGTAATTCATAAAGGGAAGAAACATGACTTCAGCTCCATCATAAAATATGGCTTCTGTTTGTGTCTCATAAAGGCTTTACCAAAGACTCCTTTTCATATCGTTTCAGAGGACATGCACCTTATGACCAGCTTCCAGGATTTCACAGTTTATATGAAGGTAATGTCTGTCCATCTGAACAAACCCAAGTTCAGGACCAATTAGCAAGGCTGTCCTTCACTTTGTGGTCAGTCCCCTCAAGGTTCAGATTGACGAGCTCACACAGCAATCAATTTGTGACATTTAAGCAGGGATCTTACAAACATTATGGGCTAAACACGTCTGTTTGGATCCCTTTGCTTCAGCCAAGTCAAAACATTTTGTAGATAGACTAGGTGACTTTAATATAATTGTCTTGGTCAAAAAGGGAGTCAGTAGTCTTTGTCTGTAGCTTCATGCCTGATTCTCAATCCATCTGTTTTGATAAACTGCTCAAATCAAACTGCCGTCATGGTGATCTGTGGGGGGGCGGGGGGGGGGGCATCTCCTAAATAAGGAAGACATTTATTTAATAAATAGCGTAGTGACTGGGGTCAACGGGGGTGGGGGGCTTTTCTGAGGGTTGATCTCCAGATATAGATGCTGGCCAATAAGTGAAACAGGGAGAATATAGATGTGTCAGGGGAGGGGCAAGGTTATGGGACCAGCCCTTATACTCACTGGTAACCAGTCATTAAGGGTATAAAGTCAGTCTTTGCCTTATGAGTGCAACACACAGTCCAGAACCAGCCCAGCTCTCATATGTGTACATTTTGTTATTTTTAGCTATTGAGCAAAATGACTATTTTCGTATGTTTGCTCAGCTCACCAACCAATAAAATCAATAAATTCCCCCATTCTGCCCTCTAGTCTCTACATCTCATGGATATCTCCCACCCCAAAGACTAAGGTTTTCAAGGTCCTGTCCCAAAATCTCCAAGAAACACAAATAACCGCAAAGTGTATAAACTGGAATATTCAGCGGAGCTCAGAGAAAGTGTATCAGAATACTTTGTCATTGCACAATTGTACATATAAAAGAAACACAGCGAACACCGACACAGACACGTCAAAGGACAGGAAACAATAAGTAAACTACGAATAACCAATAAGTAACACAAGACTGGGATTTATAGAAGAATGATCGTCAAATCACTGTTGCCCTTGCTCAATAACAGAGTCTAGAGGTACGGGCTGCTTATGTAAGCATTTCAAGCAGCCAACCACCTTCACCTCATGTGACTGCAAGATTTCCCTGGCTTCATTCATCATTTCTTCTGTTGAAGCAATTATACCAGCGGGGCGATTCCGAACGTGATTGAGTGGGCAAATGAGAAGTTTAAGGAACGTTTCCTCATAGTAAAATACCAACATCTCTGCCCCCGTAAATGAGAACCTACCACTTGAGTTTCAGGCCAAGGAACAGATGTTTCGGCTCAATGTCATATTTCTTTAGACCTGAAGGAGGCTTCACTGCTGGAGCGCGACTTACAGGTTCAGCCATAGCTAAGCAGCCGCATTCATTAATGTCCTGGTTTTACAGTCTTTACCTTGATCATTTCCAAAACTTGGGGTTTTTCTAAAGTCCCAGAAGGCCGCGGTTGTTTTGGAATCTCCCACTGCCAGAGCGTAACGGCAATAAGTATAAAACCTGCACACGCTTTTTTGTATTTATTTTTTAACAACCAAGGACGGTAGTCGTTTTATTGACAGTCTTGCTGTGTGGGGTTATGCGTCAAAGAGACGGTCTTTACATGGTAATGAAATCTAATGCTTTCCAACCCAGATCTGAGGTTTAATTACTATTTGTGGCCATCATTAAATGAAATAATGTGCATTTTTCTGTTGAATTTGCAGGTGTAAATTTATTTCTCTCTTCCTTAATATTTTACTAGACTTTTCAAACAGTGAAGAAGTCTGGAGATCAATAAAGCCCAGCAAAATAACACACTCATTATATGACACTGTATATCAGCTGTACACCATACAGTATATCAGTTGTACTGATATTTAAGCATAGCAAAAACTACTTTCCATTGGGTTGTAAAGGAGTCGATTGCTTGAATAGGGATAAAATGAACAGCACCCGCAAGGTGGGAGTAATGCTGTAAAACAACATCACATTTTGCTGTGTAACACAACATTTCAACCAGCTGGGTCATTCACTTGCAGCTTTCAATAGAATAACATGTCAGTTCTGTACTGTGGCTGTTTTTTTTCCCGTCTCTGAGACTAATATGACCTCACACAAGTAAAATAAATGAGATTATTGTCTGAGGGCCTAATCACAATTAAGGTTCAATAATTAAAAACAGACTAATATTGAAGTAAAAATAATTTATGGCATTTTATTGAAATAGGCGGAATGTGTATCTATGCATCTGTATATTTGCACAGATGTGTTTAAAAGAGCTACGTTTTTTTTTAAACAGCATCTGGATTTTCTACATGTTCCATCCAAAAAAGTGTACCAGTCAAAAAGTAAAGGCTGAGTTGCAGTATTTAATCCCTCATTAGGAGTGTTATTAGGATATTTTAGGACTGTTTTGGTAAGGGATCACCGTTCATGGTCTTTTGGCTGCAGCACAATCAATACAGTTTCGTTAGATATTTGCAAATGGATTTATAAATCTACTTTTCTTTTCCGGCAGACGGACATTTCATTTGCCTGTCAAGGAAATTAAAACCATGTAATAAAATTGTGCCTGGTGTATAACGATAAGCTTTAATAGGTGTGACAACTAGAAAAGAGTGATCTGCGACTGGTTTTCCAGTAACGTGAAACCAATACGGCGTAACTGCTAGTCAAAGTGACATGTCTTAATGCCGCTGAAAACCTCAGGAGCGTCAGTCTCCTGCCAAGACACCCATAATGGCCGCCTTCCAGTTCCCTTCTTTATTGTGAAGTGAAAAGTAAATAATTTCCCTTAATCTCTATCATCTAGGGCTCGCGTGCAGCAACACCGCCCCCCTCCACCCCTGTGCGTTCATTTCATGCTTTGAATGAGGCTGCAGCCTTTCATTTCGCCACATACATAAATCTGGAGTCCCTGCACAGATAACGGCCTTTGCTTAAGGCTAACTGCATATTTAACTTGGCTGGATCAAATTGTACCTAAGTTTAGAATCTCTATATCTGAACTAAATGACAATGCCTGACTTATTCTGTCGTGCTGTTAAAAAGCTGATGCAGATTCTTTATAAGCCCCCTAAGATACACACGGGTCTCCACGGCAATCCAGAAAAAGCCACGAATGAAATGGTACATATGAGTAATAGCGTACTTTCATCCCTCATCCCTGCTGTCTTCATGCCCCTGACAGGCTTTCTGCACCATGCTCAGTATTATCTAGTCGCAGGCCTTCATACTCGCTGGGGCTGCATGTTGCTTGTTTTCCCATGACAGGATCCGAACTGGCAACCTTCTGAGCATAAGCACAGGGGTGCAACCCACAGAGCCACACACGACCTGCTGGCTGGATGTGGGGGGTAGAGCCTTGCTACTGGATTGCCCTCGATAGAGTCACTATTTTGGTGTCACGATTAGGCCTTACAGCATTGCCACTGTTTGAGAGTGTGTGGTGGTGGGGGGGGGGGATTGGTGTATTCTGGTGAATGAACCCAGTAACGACAGTACCCGTTTCATTCCCATCGGCCCTGTTCCAGGAGAGCCACCGGAAAGCAGTGTTCATTCAGGAAGCAAAACCTTACGACGCTATTTTTAACCACTGTTAGCCAGCGCCAGGGTAAATCATCGTTTTTAATTAAAGCTATGAAAAATGTGAAGCCTGTTGATTTTAAAAATATAAATTTCCCCATAGATATCGCTCTGATTTAAGAGGTGACTTTAGAGTCCACATTAACGACTTATAACGTACAACCACACGCATCACCGGTCGCGGTGAAACAGCTCTTTCTCAGAGGCTTGGGATTAAGTAGCAACTCGGCAGCTGTGAATTTTACTCTTGTATTTTTTCAACAACTTCACATTAGCCACCAGCTACGTAGCTGCTGATTAGACACAAGATCTCAGAGGGTGGGGAGGGGGAATTAAAAATCACGACAGCAGCGTAAATTACATCAAACCGTGACAGTGCTGCAGATAATCGCGGTTTTACCGGAAATGTAAGAGATGCGTATCGTTAGCTGAAAAGAACTGGGAAGTTAGCTCATCACCGCTAAACTGTTAAAGCCAATACATATTTCCTGTACATTCAGCTCAGACTATAACAACTCGTTTATTTTCTGCTATCCCATATTTAGTTTTCATGACTGAGCGACTCTTTCGTTGTGTTTGTCTGCATGGGGCTGCTCTGTCCCTCAAAAACCGGGCCAATTTTATGGCAATTTCGGAAGCTAAACACACACTAAATAACAGTAATGAGAGCCACAAGCACTTTTTCACATGACTAGGAGTTCCTCCTTGCGGTAATTTCTCTTTAGCTTTACCTACATCTTCTATTTTTAGCATGCAAGCTATTTGCAGACGGCCACATACTTCTTGGAAACTGACACCAGTGTTTTTAAACACTCTAGCAGTGAAGTGTGTGTGTGTGTGTGTGTATGGATCAGGTTTATTTTACATTGTGGGGACCAAATGTCCCTCACAATCTGATAAAAACCTGTTATTTTGATGTTGTAGGGACCATTTTTCAGGTCCCCAGAAAGATCTGTGAATGCAATCAAAAAAGTAAAAACACCAAAAGTCTCCTATTTTGTTTGGTTGCTTACGGTTAAGGTTAGGGCTGGGTAGGGGTTAAGGTCATCATATTGCGATTAGAGTTTTCCCCATACAAATCAATGGAGAGTCCCCACAAAGATATACTTACAAAGCTGTGTGTGTCTGTGTATGTGTGTGTGTCTGTGTGTGTGTGTGTGTGTGTGTGTGTGTGTGTGTACCTGTTTCAATATATCCGGTTACCATTCAGCATACTTGCCATTTGAGGACTGTGCACAATTAGGTGACAACAGGATTAAACGTGTGTCAGCACTAAAAGAAAGACATGAAAACAGTGCTTTCCACTATGCTACGCTGCATCGGCATCAGTTTATAACTGACGACCTGCAGATGCACAAGTCTCAAGTTTGAATGTCACGTTTGTAGGAATACAGTCAAATTCTTATGCTACAGTTGCTGGGGAGGGGACAGGTACATGGAGACAATATGACAGACAGCAGTATGCAGTGCAAGACAAACTGTAGTGTACTGCAGTAAAAGACAAGAATAAGAGAACAATAAATATTATGATGCAAAAGGGATAAGGATGAGAAAATGGACCACGGTTTAGTAAATTATCGCTAAAACTACAAGCATCCTGGGAGATCCCTCCTGCGCAAAAGCCTGTGCAGACCAAGCCGACCCTGTGCAAAAGGGCGCTCTGGCCTTACGGGAGCGAGGCCCGTGCTCGTGCACAGGTGAACAAACACCCAGCCAGTGGTACAGGCTCAGCATTCATCACGCGTGTTTTCTGACACGTGCCAGTGACCCGTGCAGCTATGTGCCCGCGAGTGATACCGGAGCGGCCCGCGAATAAAGGGTATGATTTACTCGCCTCCCTTCTGCTTCCACGCCATTCCATGCCCTCGCATCTTAAACACTATTTGTTTAACCAATTAAAACCAGAGGAGTTTAACACTTACCTACCAGATTGTTCTAAAATGCCAAAGTTTTCATATTCAGCCCGTAAAATCTGTTTCCGCCCGCGTGTCAACACTTACTTAAATTCATGAGGAATATTTAGTCTCAGAAGTCACACTGACATACTGGGCCAGTTTAATGAATCTTTTTTTTCCTCCTGGTGAATACCTCATTGACTGCCTTGGACCACCCCGGCTGTACATCCCAACTATCGAACGTTTAAGCATATTTTTTTTCTAAAGGCGAAGGAAATGCTGAAACTTGAAAGTGATTTTTTTTTTTGCTTTTTAATTTTTTTTGGAGAGCTGTTCCTGGGTAGCGACAGGAATGCAATGAATCACCCAGCTCTGACAGCGATCTGTTTACACAGCGCAGTGAGATCTGGCCCCGCCTCCGGCCCGCGGGCTCGGATCAAGCCGCCGATCTGCGTCGCCGCCCCGGGAGTGACCGTGCATTTATTTAGCGAGGGGATCGCCGCGCAGTTTGTCTGCAGCATGAGGCAACAGATACGCTGTTTTTTTTCTCGGGGGAAATACGATACCACGCATCTCCAGTATCACAGTTTAATAAACAGGGAAAATCTGCTCAATCCATTTGCATTTTTCCTTGTGTGAATAAAGAGGGCAAAATTTGTAAAACGGTATTTTAAAAATGTGCATTCGCTGATGTACAGGAATTCCACCTTAAACTACTCAACGAAATGAAGTGAAGTTAAATGTAAACCCGTTAATTCTGAGGAATGAGCAATGCGGAGCCTGGTAAGATCTGGTCACTATAGCCCATTCATTCAGTCCGCTGGAGTCTTATCATCTGTCCTGTAAGACTTGATCCGGTTTCTCAATTAGACCCAGAACACACGCCCAGATCCTGCCCAAATCATAACCCTGTGTTATCTCCCTGTGTTTCACTCACACAGTTTCTTGTTTTCATTACTCCTGTATCTTTAATTTTAAGTCCCCAACAGATGTTCTGGTCACCATTCAGAGTCTCAGAAACAACCTCTGCTCAAAATATATTGATTACTTGAATCATTCATGAGCATCTATAACTAGGGAAGGTCTCGAAACATTCAGTGGCCCAGTGAGGGTAGCACAGTGGCCTCAATACTCCAGGGTCGCAGGTTCGATTTGCAGCATCGTTCTGTCTATTTCTGTGTTTACGTGTCTTATATCAGCATGCACAGTAGCAGGGGTATAGTAAGAACTGTTCACAGCAGCCATATTTAAATTTGAAAGAGGGACTCTTTCCCTGGATGGAGATCGGCAGAACTTTGCAGAAGTTCTTGCATTCTCACCACCTCTGGCGACCTTTTATGAAGTCTACTCCAAGGATAACATTTCAATAAATTTATCACAGCCTTTAAAATGCTTTTCCAAACTCCATCAAAATATCCCTCAACCTCATTTTCATCACACATATTAATAAAGGTGAAACTCCAGGTCAAAACAATCTAAATTCAGTGGAAAAGCAAATACAAATACATATATTGAGGACTCACCACAGATGTATTAAATCCTACATGACACATTTAGAATAAACTTATTCAGCTCATGAAATGGTCACTGGAACTCCATCAATTTGGCATGCAACCTAAACAAGTTTAAGACGGAACTGCAGTGACACATTCAACATAAACCCACTGCAAGCCAATTCCACACTGGAGGTTAATAACAGGCATACCTGACAATCACAAAATTGTGCATGAAACAGTGCGGCTCTTTTCATTTGCGAGTGATTAGTTGAATCCATTAGCAAGCAAGAAAATGAAAGACGAACAGAATTTCGCCATTGCAAAGTGTTTATGCATACCAAGAAAGCCTTATTGTTAATTCTGAGTAGCTCTGAATACAATACAGCATTGTCAGATTTGGACGTCCCAAATCCCTGTCTGCGGCAGTCAGGATTAATGCAGCAGGGCGCCATCACGTCAATGAATATGGGCACTTTCGCAAAAAAATATAAAAGGCTTAGTGAGGTGCAAGAGCTGGTGAGCTACATTCTTATCAAGCATCACCATGTTACTATGTATAAAGTGTATTTTTATAAATAAGCATTCAGACATGCTGCAGACAGGAAATGACCTGGGCTTCCAGGTCGTCCCGCTCTTTGAAGGTGCACAGCTTCAGGCTGGTCTGCGGGGGCCGATCCCACAGGTGGCTCAGCTGCTTCAACACCCCCGTTTTCGTTGGCTCTTTGCTTCCGTCTGCACGTGGAGTCCAAAAAAACATTACCGGTTGCCGAAGCGTGGGCATATTTGAAGTCATGTGACAGTCGCAGCTACCAATATCAGATAAATCCTCCACAGATGTGTTTTCAAACCTAAAACCACCTGGATCCCCCTCACACAATCATTAAAATGCAGCAGTAAATGGAGCCCTTTGAATACCACCAGTGGTGACCACATGCGTAATGACCGAGGGGCAGGGTACCGGGTTTGAGAGCAAAGCTCGCCGTTTATCTTGGTAACTATAACAACGGCAAAAGTCAACATCGTAATCCTGGATGGACTGTGATAGAGAATCCCATCATTTTCCCCAATTACAGACCATGCGACATTCCTGAATTTCCCTTTCTAGAATGCAGTTAGGAAAAAATATCCCAACAACTGATGAGAATCTTGTGGTCTCACATAAACTTTAGCAACCTGTGAATTAACCCCCCCCCCCCCGCCCCCCCCAAAGCTCTACCACTATTAAACCTCTTCACCCCTGCCCCTGTTTACCTCCTGTGCTTATAATAACGCACCCTGGACCGACAGGAGGGGGCGGGGGG
>JAODLC010000043.1:15041985-15065678 GCA_026781145.1 Hippopotamyrus pictus
AGGCCCAGGCCCAGATGAGAACACAGCAGTCGTGACAGAGGTAATGAGCTTCCAGCAGCTGTTGGTAAATGTGCCGCACAGCTGCCACCACTATAAATTGTGTTAATTCTGCGAATGAAGTGGCGGTAAATGCCTCCCCCGCAGATCCTCCCGGACCCCCCATTCGATCCTCAGAAGTAGCTGCTATGTGAATAGGCTCCAAGTCGCCGCCCCGTGCTCCAAGCCAAGAAGTACTAAACAATCCCACCCTTTGTGAGACGCTGCCTTGATTAACTGAAAGTTTAGCCATATGTGCCCTCAAAGTTTTTTTTTTTTTTTTTTTTTTTTTAAAAAAAAAAAAAAAGGTGGGGAGAACTTTTACTGGTGCCAAATGTTGTACTTCAGTTTTCCTGAAACCAGATTTATTCATGTAGCCTTCTCCCGAGACTGCATGATTCCGATGCTTCATTAAAGAAATAAATATTAACGCTAAAACGTGGAGCAGATGTCCGGCAATTGATGGTGGGAAAAGGTTCGTCTGTGACGCCCAGTCCTTCATGTGTGGAAGTGAGAGCAGCTATGAGTATCTGTTACAGTGCCTCTGCACCCCAGACATGCTCTTTTTATGCACTCTCTGATTCTTAAAGTTATGTGTTGTTTTCATAACAGAGTAGAAACACAAGCAGGCATCCATATAGCTCAGTACAGCATGAGCTCTAAGCCACCCAGAAATGAGTGAATTTCTCAACTCTTCAGTTTTCCTTCCGATCAACGTTCTGAGCAGAATCGCTTTCAGACCGAAGCCGACTTCAGAAGTTCAAAAACTAAACTCTGCTGCACCCTGCTGGAGAAGTACTTCCATTGCAATGTTATTGTAGACCTTAGCAACTAATTAAGAGCAGGATTATCAATATCTTACAACACTGGCCACCTTTTCATCGTCCTCACAATGGATCTTCCGGGGAAAAACAATAAACTCGATTTTTCACAATTGCTTATCTAGCCAGTGCAGTGTCCCTGTGAGCCTGGAGTCCATTCGAGTGTAAAAGGTAGGAGACACACCAGAATGCTCGACAGTCTGTCACAGGTCACCACTCACTTTGGGCACGTTAGAGAAACAAATGACCGATACTGTCAACATGTAATGTCTGTTCTTGAAATGTACAGCATAATAACACGAAACTGTGTATCTCTTTTTAAGAACCACATATGTTGGTCATCCTTAATACCCTAATATCACCCTGTTTATTTAAGGCACGTCCACCCGTGGTAGAGACATCCATCCAATTTCGTGAGCGGGCTGGAGCCTGTCCCGAAGGCAACGGGCACATTGCAAGGGACAACCCAGGGTGGGGTGTTAATCCATCACAGATGGCAGCGATATGATTTATAAAAAAAAAAAAAATCAAGATATTTAAAAAAGACCATCTGACGAATGTCTGACCTGACATATTACGAAGACGTATCGACGCTGTCCCTGGTGGTCTAGTGGTTAGGATTCGGCGCTCTCACCGCCGCGGCCCGGGTTCGATTCCCGGTCAGGGAATTGTGCTTTATTATTGCTAAATCAAGTAATCCATTATTCTATGTAATATGCCAAGACGTACAATAATCTCTCCACTGTGTTATTTTTACAAAATCCTTATCTTTATAATTTATCTATCTAATAATTTTACCAATTTTGTATATGTATACTTTTACATTTACCTATTCATGTCGATTATACATTGTTTACTTCATATTATTTGTAATTGCTTTGGCCTGGTAAGTTCCAAACGCAATAATAAATAAAATGTAAACACATAAACGTAAATAAAACGTAATAGTAAATATAACCTTTTCAATCTTGTATGACTTCGGGCTCTGAGTTCCTGTTACCGTATAAATGAAAGCGGCTAAGAGACTCGTGATCAGCCTGTAAGCCAAACGGCCGACATCCTGCGCATCAGATACGCTACTGAGCGCCATCTATAAGTAAAGCCACTGCTGTAAGTTTACTTTCATATTCAGACGTTCAAATGTTTTCCGTTAATACCTCAAGATAACTAAAATCATTTTTAAAATCACGTGTTCTGAACAGGAGCGTCGCTCGAGATTTATGAAAGAATGGGAAGCCCTTATTAGCCCCCCATTATTTAAACTAATTAGTGTACACATCACTTATTTTGGGGGCTACAACATCTCCTACATATAAACACAATGACGTGCTGCAGAGTTGGTTTGTTGTTTGAGGCTAAAATGCCAAATAGAAGTTTAATTTTCAAATTTCCCTTTACCAATAGTGGCATAGGCCTATATAGGTAGAAAATGATAGCCATAAACGTTCAGCATTAGACTCTAGAACCGTCTGTCTGTGTTTATTTAGTGGATCATAAACTTTGCTTTTCTATTTCAGTTTTTGTTCAGATGTTATAAAGTAACAAATTATATATAAAAAAGCAGCCAGAGGCGACAGAGGCAAAGAACAGCTCCCTAGAAGGAAGAAACCTTGGGAGGGACCAGACTCAAAGGGGGAGCCCATCCTCCAGGGGGCGGCAGGGAGAGTCAAATGGGAGAGATGGTTAAGTGACAAGTCACACAGTCTCAGTCATAAAATTTGAGTCACGACCGTGGAGCAGGGAGGTGACGACAAGCCCGTGCTGGCACACCTTCAGATCACCAGGCAACCTGCATGTCTGGGGCAATTCTGCATTATTCCCTTGTTGGTGTTGTGGCTAATCCTTTTAAGCCAAATCAGGAGTCAGAAGTCGCTTGTGTGGAATTCCAAAGTCAGACTTTTATTGCATCCACGTAGGTTACATCTAAGACTGGACACCCTGCAGGAGTGTGTCCCATACTGGACTACACTGATTTTTATACACTTTTTATATCTGACATCAGGATATTCATCACAGCCTCCCAAGCATCATCTTGCTGGACCAATTGCATTCATTGTGCCTCCCCTTCTGGACCAATTGCATTCATTGTGCCTCCCCTTCTGGGGCTCAGAGTCCTCCCCCTAGGTGTCTTGACCATTATTCCCCTGTCTTGGGGTCCAATTACTTCCCCATATCTATGTGATAGGCCTGCCAATCATTTCTTTGGTCAAACCTTCTATGATCGTAGCAAAATGACCCTTAGGATGTGTTTGAGAGGACAATGGTCAAGTTTTTAAAATATTTTTTTTTTTACATCCAGCAAAACTTCCATATCATTCTCGGTGAAGTCCCCCCCCCCCTTCCCCCTTTTTACGTTTTTTTTTCTATCATTATTTTTTTATCTTTCTTAATTTGAAAATGCAGTTACAAAATAACAATGCAAGCGTACAGTGCAAAATAAATTACAAATAAGAATATAGGGGTATATGTCAACGTTTCTACAATATATTTTGTTATATATTGCACGTGTGTTAATGCGGAGGTTATATGCCCATATATATGGTTAATTGTAGGCATTCTTTATTTTAATTAAACTGGCCGTGCACGTGGAGTCACATTTAGAGTAATTTATCAATTAGATTTCTCAACACTAATTTCGTACGGCTGTTCATACAATTTTCAGTTTACTTGAACAGTACAGTACAAAGCTGACCAGATTTTGTCTGGAAAAAGCCTGAACCTTGATTTCAGGTGGTATAAAACTTGTTCAAGCATTAGGATTATGAGAAAATTCTGAGAAATGGCCTGTAAAACTCGTATAACAAAAAATAACATGGTTTTCAAAGTGCATTTTCTTGCAAATGATACAGTAAACGTCTGGACTTTCAGATGATATGAGACTTTTTCGCATTATGGGAAAGTAAGAATTTCATTGTATTTTGTTACATCCTGTACTAAAACCAATTAATACAAACCTGTACTGAAACATTTTCCTACGCGCGATCGCGCAGTAGAGTGTTATTTTACTAAACGTGATCTGATAAACGCGGATTATTTGACCGCGTAACGGCGAGGCGCGGACAGTTTGACGCAGTGCCCGTGTTGCATTCAGAAGCCTGTTAGGTCATGCAGCCTAATTTGTAGACGGTCCCTTAGGTCACGATACGCCGTATCACCTATAAAAGGCAGCGATTTCTGAAGAATACGAACCTGTACTTGATTGTCTTGATTATCAAAAATTAAAATTTCCCCATAATAACCTTTTTGCAGCAACCGCTCGAGAGCGCTTAAAAAAAGATAGACCAAATGTTTGAAAGTGAAAGTAGCCAATTTACAGCCGTAATTAATCCGTGAGTCTAGGCTGTCTCCTAAAGGTCCTCTTCTACCCACCCCTAATTTTGGTAAGGAAAATCCGCGTCGCGGTGCTGATGGTTGCGTGGTGTATTTCCTACCCATTCACATTGCGATCTAAGGAACTTTACTATACCACAGGCGGCTTCTGTCGTGCAGTTGCGTCGGTTGTCATTTATGGTCAAAGACACGACTTCTTTTCGGGCTGCATTTAAATTGCCGATCACCTAATGAATGTACTTAAAGATGCTGCGCGATTGTGTGGTCGTGTAACACGCGTGCATGCTTATGTAAGGAGCAGCAGGTGGCTAAGTTTCTACTCCGCCCAATATCAAATTCTCTCTTACGCCGTTACTAATATAGAGAAAGCAATCTGCACATTATTAAAACCCTAAACTGCAAATGCCCATCCCGGAAACTAAACGTTTTTTCCCGTACCTGGTGCATCACGGGTAGCGGAGAAGTGGGAACCGGAGGCGCTGATCTCGGAAAGCGTGCTATTGAGCAAGGGTAATTAACCTGAAAGATTTCCGAGCAGAATGAATGGATAAAAGTTGTAAATCGACTGGCGAAAAAGCGTTGGTAAAGAAATTAGCAGACATCAACAGACCATTTTGTCTAAGACGGGGATTTGTGAGGAAGGTCTTTGGCAAATTATAACACATGTGCAGTCCAATATTATTGAAGTATACAATACATTGATTATTTCCCTTAAAATGCAGAGACTGGATGCTAATAGTGGGGGAAATTAAGCGTTGAACTTGCTGTTGGTGGGATTACTGTGTTGTACTGTATTAGTGTGCTGTATGAAGCTGTTTGATGTAAGTAGTGTTGGGCGGTATACCGGTTCATACCGAAAACCGTTTTTTATTATTGCTATGATATGAATTTTAAGTAGGCCTACCGGTTTAAATAGCCTACACAATGTTCGGAAAGTGGCACAGCTGGAAACTACGCTGAGAATGTACCGCGAAAGATCTGAAATGGAAGATATAGCTGACGCTGGAGACACTGGGGTTGTAAAAAAATCGATTCTCAGATACTAACCGATATTAAAAATTAGTATCTGATTAGATACTCATTATCACCATTATAGAAACACTTGAGTGTGGGTATTCGCTTCATTCACCACATTTCACACAGTTCAAAGATGTTAACTTGGCCAGCACACACCTTAGCAACAAATGTGCCACATTCAGTGTCACTTAAACCACTTTTCTTCCCCGTTCTGCTGTTTGACGTGAACTGAAGCTCCTGACCTGTATCTGCATTTTTCTATTTCTCTGATTAGATATTTGATTCACTGACCAGTTGAATAGGTGTACCTAATAAAGTGGCCAGTGAGTGTATATAATAAATGTAGGAATGATCTAAAACAATGCTGAGAATATATAAGATTATTTATTCTCTTTCAACAGAAAATGAGTTCCACGTCCCAACAGCAAGAGGAGTTGATATTCTTCCTTGGTAAGGTATAGCTGATAAACCAGTAATGAATATTAGAAGTTGTTTTAATATGAATATGTGTAATGAATATAGAAATTTAAAATGAATATAAACTTACAGTTCTACAAGACCTGACACAATCAATGAGAGCGCTTGATTGTATGTTTTGTGACATCTGGGTATCCATGGTAACATGACCATAGTCAAAGTAGTATGTACAGGAAGATGGAATTGCCTGCTAGGTGTTCCTGCTGGATATCCAGACACTCTGAATACTATGTGCAGTGTATTTTCAGCTTAAAGAACATCAGCTATAGTATTACTTCCAGTTTATTACTAAATCTTGCCCTCTTGATTTTTATTTTATTAGTTTCTGATTGGCTTGCAGGTAATATTCCAGTCAGTATATTGGTTGTAGATGAAGATGAGGAAGATTGCCAGGCTTTGGGTCAAAGATCAACAGGCAAGAAGACAAATAAGCCATTTGAGAAAGGTATTTGTTTGTTTATGGTAAAAACTGTAATTGTCCATACATGTTCAAAAGTAACTGGTAGGACTGTTCAGTACCCTGAAGAGTGTAAATTGTTGAAACGCTCATGTTTATGCAGATAAGAGTCCTCCGGTAGAGGAACACCCAACACTGAGGTCACCGGGGGAGTCCAGGGGTACAAGTAGAAGGACCAGTAAAGGGCAACACGAAGGTGGCGCCCCCTGTAGGCAGGCTGTGTTGGGGAACACGGAGAGCCCTGCTCAACCTACTGAGATGAACAGTACAGCGCCTCAGCTGAGAGGCCATAGATCTTGCCCAGTTTGTGACTGTTCCTCCCGCAGATCGGACTCTGTCCTCGTGAGGTGTGTGGGTAAGAGCTCTGTGGGCTCCCTGCTTTGTAACTGTGTCACTCCTGTGGTCAGAGAGTTCAAGGAGAATCAATCAAGCACTTCGACATGCAAGTCATGCAGCATGACGTGTAGATATAGCTGCCAGCAGTGCCTTTATGCCACCACGCGCCCTGACAGTCTGGCCTGTCACATGAGGATTCACACTGGCGAGAAGCCCTATGGATGTCAGGACTGTGGCCGTGTTTTTCGAAACCGCAGTAAACTGAATCGTCACCGTCGCCCCAAAACGTTGCAGTGTGACGTGTGCGAATATGCCACAAACAGGCTAGATCACCTGAAGATCCACAGGCGGATCCACACAGATGAACGACCCTGTGTTTGTCCCAAATGCGGGCTGGCCTTCCGGACCACGAGCCACCTGACTCGACACAAGCAAATTCATAGGAACAACTTGGATTGATGGGGAGCTGACGTTTTATACGTCTGGAATGTTCTTATGCTATAAGACTGTTCGGGGGGAGGGGAGTTAAAGTCCTGCTTTTTGGTTCGACATCAGATCATAACCTCAGGGAATGAAGCTTTAAATGTTCTAACATACAGATGCCAGTGGCCATCTCCTTTGTCTCCTCTGACGGTAATGACTTAAATTGCACATCTTTTAATATTTTGAAGTGCGTTGCTTTTGTTGTAGTATCCCTGATGTGAAGGTCCTACTCATCTCGCCTGTGATGAAACGGATTTCGATTGCTTTAGGAGAATTTTCTGTTATCTACTTTGTTACGAAGTATGCTTCTCATGCCATTGCAATATTTTAATAATCTGCAGAGGAATATAATGATGATTCACGCTTCTTATTAATTTCTATATTCTTTGAAACCAGCTCACTTATGTGTGGTGGAGAGTTTGGGTCACATCAGCGGTGCACATCTGTAATCTCTTCCCTCATGCAGGGCATTTCTGACAAAGCTTTGTGCTGAATACTTTTTGGTTTTCACTTCTAAAGCAAATAAAAATGTCTAGCTGAAAATGTGCAACACAAAATGCAAGTTCAGTGTCTGGCTGCAGAGTAATTATTGTCGTCTTGCAGGACATGAGAGCTGCTTGTTAAACAGGGTTTGTTACAGCAGTCGCCACGACCCTGCTTCACTGAGGGCTGTGTGCTGATCGTGTGATTTATGGCTCCACCTCAGGTTTGAGCCTCAGATCAGTCAGGAAACAGGAACACTTGTGGATACTGTGGAAGAGGCTTCCTGCCTTCCTTTAACCAGAGAAGGCCTGACACCATCTTCAAGTACTTGCCTCTATTCATCCTTCAACCATTTATCCTGAGCAGAGATGTTGTTTAAGGGGAAGCTATTGTATTTTTATAATGCTGTTTAGAAAAATCCCTGTCATTAAGTATCATTCATACTGTACGTACTGGGGTTGCACAGAGACTGAAATTCCTGGGTTTAGACCATAATTTATTAGTATGGTGTCAGGCCTCCATTCACAGCCAAAACAGCATTAGTTCATTTTGGGAATGATAGATATGCCCTGTACAGTGGCCACAGGGATCCTGAGCCGTTCCTCTTGCAGAACAGTATGTGAAATAGTTTCCTGACTCGCTCCTCCAAAATACCCCAAAGTGGCTCAATAATATTCTGATCTGGTGACTGTGCAGGCCATGATAGATGTTCAACTTCACTTTCATGTGCATCAAACCACTCTGTCACTAGTCTTGCTGTGTGGTGGTGCATTAAAATCCTGATACATGGTACCACCTTCACGGTACGATATTTGATCCATCGGGTGAGTCCATCCCAGCAGAAATCAGCATGCTACCTTGTCTCTTTTCAGATCGAGTTCTAGGTCGAACTGGTTTGTTCGACTTTTAAGAAATTCGAGTTCTAGTGAGTTTGAGAACCGAGGTACCACTGAACTTATGACTGGCTTGGGGCACGCAGGGCTCATGCAAAATGGGGGGGGGGAGTTTATGCAGATTTTTTAAACATATACTAGATAATCCTGAAAAGGTACAACGATTAAAACTGCAAATCATGCAAGGTTTTGTTTCTTATGACAGAGTAAAAATGTTTTAGTAAAAGCCTAACCCGCTATAAATGTCCAAACAGAGAGGTTTTGAACTCCGTACAAACACCCTGCCTCTGTTTTGATGACATCATTCTGCACCAGTACCAGT
This sequence comes from Hippopotamyrus pictus, assembly GCA_026781145.1. Taxonomy (NCBI): domain Eukaryota; kingdom Metazoa; phylum Chordata; class Actinopteri; order Osteoglossiformes; family Mormyridae; genus Hippopotamyrus; species Hippopotamyrus pictus. Next base: position 15,050,641 of record JAODLC010000043.1, read on the forward strand.
TTTTCAAACCAGTAGAAGACCAACTCAAGTACTAAGAGCATAGTACCTGTTCAAGTGGAAAAGCACCCTAAAATATAACAAAACAATGAAATGTAATGGAATCCCCTTAAAGGTTGAAGAACAAACCAGTCTTATCTGTAGGTCTAATCAGGAACGTCTTAAATTCACAAGTTGTCTGCAAACGACATGCAAGCAATGGGTTTATAATAGACTTTTAATGTCCTAGGAACATAAGCATCATTCTTCACAAAAAGAACATAGCATATAAACAGACACATTCAAGATAACTACTGTCACATAACTGCAATATTACTTCAATTCTAGATCCATTCTGAGTGTTTATAATGAAAAGAACACAAGGCATCTGAGTTCAGACAATTTTTGTTATTTTGACTGTGTTGCATAAGTGATGAACCTGTGGTATTAATCATCTGAGAAGTATATCACGGAGTTTTTTCCAGGTTGCCGCAGTGTCATTTCTGAAAGCATCGCACAGAAAAACACATGATTTTCATTCTTTCATCTGGAGAAATGATCACAGGGCCTGACGGTTCTTCTCCAGGTTCTTCTCGATGTTGTCGATCACCTCCACGGCAGCTTGAGGGATTCTTGTCCCTGGACCAAAGATGCTACACACTCCCTTGTCATAGAGAAACGGGTAGTCCTGGGGGGGGGGGGGTGGGTACATTACTGAATTACACCAAAAGCAAGAGCATGCAAACTCCACACATACAAAGCGCGGGTGGGATCGAAACCCCTAACCCAAAAGCTGAGGCGACAGAGCTTGACAGTTTACAGTCGAGCAGCAATGGTGAGGACCAAGGATGACGACGCTAGTCTGTCTTGTAACAGTACAGTCGCCGTTCCCTTCCGGCATGTGATTCCCACACAAGCAGAAAGAAGAGCATCCAAGGAAAAATACTTAAGGACAGAAAACCAATTCTGAGATGCAGACTCCCACAATCACTGTCAGAGCCCCCACCCACTCACCTGCGGTGGGATGACCCCCCCACAGATGACCAGGATGTCGGGCCGGTTCAGATTCCTCAGCTCCTCGATCAACTCGGGGACGAGGGTCTTGTGGCCGGCGGCCAGCGTGCTGATGCCCACACAGTGCACGTCGGCGTCCACGGCCTGCTGGGCCACCTCCAACGGGGTCTGGGGGGGGGTGTCACATTTACACCTGTTCGAGCCCCCACATTCCCCATAACCTCCTCATCCGCTTCCACCTGCTAAGCATAACCAGCCCAATCCGGTTAACTGGGAAAAGCTATAGATACTTCAGTGTGGGAATTCTTAGTATGGGAAGACTGGAATACTCAGTGTGGGAGTATGGGAAGACTGGAATACTCAGTGTGGGAGTATTTTGGACTTCAGCTGAATGTTTACATTCACAGCGTTCGCTGACTCACAGCCAAATGGTGAAAACACTCCAATTCCTGTCTGATGCCTCATCTCAGCAATTATGCTGCAGCCTCTAATAACTGCACATGTTCCCCTCAGAGATAGACCACCATACCGAAGGCAAGACAAATGGACACAGAGTTCGGATTCGTCACAAATTAATGAGGCATTTTGGTTTGACAAAAGATCTGCATGATCAGGCAGTTTTTTTTATATCTCTGAATGAACCTCTCCATGATGAATCTGATTAAACAGCAGAGAGAGTCTAGCTGGGCGTCGTTTCCTCGGTGTCAGTCACACGTACCTGAAAAAGGGGCCCGATGTCAACATCAAAGCCCAGGTCAGCAAAGCCCGTAGCGATGACCTTGGCGCCCCTATCATGCCCGTCTTGCCCCATTTTGGCCACAAGGAGGCGAGGATTGCGTCCTTCGTGCTTCTTAAATTGTAGAACCCTAGAAAATGGTGAAGTGGGGTCTATTTTCTGAAAATCAATTTTGATGGAACAGAAAGGTAGGGAGGTCTTTCAGATCTCCAAAACACACCCCAGCCCATGAGAGAAGCCCGAGGTCCATCCCACATCTTAGAGCTGTACTTAGACCCATCCAGTGCCATACGGGGGGGGAAAGATCTACTGCCCCCCCAATAACCGTACACCAAGTTTTGGGGGTGTGATCCTCACTATCAACAGCACAGGGACAGCAGCTGAACAGTCAAAACACACACACGAAAAATCACCAAAGGGATTCTGGGTTAACATAGACCACAAACAGCTTACCTGCTGTGGGCAGCGGTGATTTCCTGGTTCTCCCCAAACTCACTTCGGTACGCTCCGCTCACCATGCGGCTGCTGGCTTTGTGCTCGCCAAAAACGCTCTTCATGGCGTCTGTGATCTCACCGACGGAGCAGCTAGAGGAACACACACACGGCTCACATGAACCCAGTCAGTGTCACCCCCAGAGCCCTTTCACAGACAACATGGCAGTGTACTCACAGAATAAATTATTTTTAAACAACAAAAAATATGTATATAATACAGGAGACGTTTTGGTGTCGGTTTCTTGTCATCTTCCCACTTCGAATCAATAAATTGTCTATCCTTTGATCATCCGTCCATCCTCTGAGTATTGTGGTCCATTAACTCCTGCATTTTCAAAGGGCCATACTTTCTATGAAGCTTTAAAAGATTGTATTTCTGTCTACTGTAATCATCCCTGAGATCCACTTCTAAACCACAACAACTCTATCATTAAAGGCCATGCAGCCTCTGGAATGGTAACACGTCACTCTCCCAGTGGCAACGCACAGTATTCTCTACAGGAAGCATATGGCCGATGCAGTAGCTAGACAGTCATCGTCATCACAAAAGCTCATGTCCAATCAGGGCAAAGCAGCCGCCCGGTTTGCAGTCAGCGGCCAGCAGGCCCCGCCTCCCTTCATCCACCCGGTTGTCTGACTCACCGCGCCCGTGCCGCCTCCACGGCCAGAGCCAGCAGGTTGCCGCTGCGGGTTCGAGCGCATTCCTCTATAGCGGACAGACACCGCCTGACGGCCTCAGCGTCACGGCTCTCCCTCACCTGGTGACAGGGCACGGCACATCAGACACACACACACACACACAGACAGACAGGCACATCACAGTAACACACATAGGCAGATGCATAGTCCGCAGGGGTTATTCATGTCACGCAGACAGACAGACACAGTCAGACAGACAGTCAGACACAGACAGTCAGACAGGCAGTCAGACAGACAGACACAGACAGTCAGACACAGACAGACAGTCAGACACAGACAGTCAGACAGACAGACACAGACAGTCAGACACAGACAGTCAGACAGACAGACAGACAGACAGACAGACAGACACAGACAGACAGACAGACAGTCAGACACAGTCAGACACTTGCCTTCCTGAGCTTCTCTATCTGCTTGTTGCGCACGGCCGTGTTGTCAATTGCCAGAACCTCCACGGTCTCCTCCTTCTCCAGTCGGTACTTGTTGACGCCGACAATGACTTCAAAGCCTGAGGGAGGAATGCAGAAGAGTGATGAAGATGATATTAAAAAGCAAGGACATTAATAATAATACTAAGGATGGGTGGATGGCTGGATGGAAGGATGGATGGATGGATGGATGAATGGATACAATTCTTGTGGGGAATCAAGTGGAAAAGATACACACGTAACTACATAACCGCAACACACACTCCTCCCAGCAGGGGGCTGTCAGTCCAGTTTTCACTTGAAATTTCAACAGTAGGGGTTTCTACTGGTGTCGATATGAACAGAGCATGTGAATGTGAGGGGTCTTAAAAAATGAAAACATATATTTTATTTAACCAACCCCTCCACAAACCCCCCAGTGTTCCGCCGCCCAGTTGAATACTGGCCACAGACTGGTTCTGGGGTGGGAACCCCTATTCAACAGCACTAATCACACTTTACCCACACTTTAACACCCCACAATCCATACTATTCCACTAATTAGTACTCTCAAAGACATTATTAAATCAGAACACATTTTGCCTGCAAAGATGAATTTTACATTTACTTCAGAACAAGGGCATTTAGTTGGATTGGGGTAGCATTGAGTCTACAAGCACCTCTGGTGGAAAAAAAGCCCCGATCACACTAATTACCTCCGTACTGAAGGTCTGCTAGGTGGATTCCGGAGTGTGAGTTTGAGCAGTACAACACAGGCAGGACAGACTGCCTGTCTGGACTGGGGGGCACAGCAATGCAGGGTGGTGCAGATAACCAACATATTTATGTTTCTTTGATTAGGATTTCACACCTTTTTAATTCAGCTCTCTCAAAGGGCCTTCAATCCAGAGTTCTTGTTCCCTGGTACCTAAAATCCTTCTAACTACCCTACTTACTCAGTACAGGATGATCTCTGGGGCTTGTGGCTAAACACAAATGTGCTCTTGAAGTTTTATATTAAAATTCTTTTTTATATATTTATTACAAATGTAAAATTTGTGGCCAAAAATTTGTTGGTAAAGTTCAAGTCTCTTTTCCCATTAGTTAGAAAACTGTGTTCCCCAAGCAGTTCTGCCCCCTCCCGTGGTATTAAGCACACCAGCCAGGTGTCATGGCAGATTCATCAGAGTACCTGAGTCTATCCTGGCCTGCCTTCTGGCGGCGCACTCCTCAATACGGAGTTTGGGGATGCCCTCCGCCACAGCCCGAGCCATGCCACCCATCTCCTCGATCTCATTAATTAACTGGGACCGGGGGGAGAGAGACGACATACCCAGGTTAGTCTGTTAGTTACGTTGCCTTTGAACATCATCACAGCAAGCGAGCTACATATGGACAGAAAACAAACTGAACAAATACTAAAATTGAATAATTAAAAAATTTAAATCAAAATCATAAATAATTATAAATTGCTATAAACTGACAAAACGACAATACAATTTAAAATAAGGTGTTTAACATTAGTTTTTGATTTAAAAAAAAAAAAAAAAAAAAAAAAAAAAACTTAAAACGTGTCTGGCTTGACTTTATTAAAAACCTCAGTTAAAAGACCATGAAAATGATAAATGCAGCCAAAGGAGATTAAAGAAGGACAATATGACAAAACCTGCAGTCAAAGGAGCGTCACATACAGCTGGATCTGCATTTGTAAGTTAAAACATGTTAAGCCCAACATACCACCTTGTATAAATGACCCGGTCCTACTGGCTTTCAAAAGGGACTGTTGCATCACGTGTTGCTATACACAGGAAAAGACAGCAAAAGGACCTAGACTAGGTACATGTGAGTTAGGGCTGGTCTTGGGGATTCCTTACCTTGAGGGCACCGTTGTAGATGTCACTGGTGAGGGACTCCATCATATATGACCCCCCCCATGGGTCAGCTACCTTGGGGATGCCCGACTCCTCCTGGATGATGATCTGCGTGTTGCGGGCGATTCGCGCGCTCTTGACGGTGGGCAGCCCCAGCGCCTCATCAAAAGAGTTGGTGTGTAAGGACTGTGTGCCCCCGAAAACAGCAGCCATGGCCTCAATCACGGTGCGAATCACGTTGTTGTATGGATCCTACGGCAGGGGACACCGCAACTCAAAACGGGCCGCAACCGGACTCAGAAAACGCCTATAATTTTATATTAAAACATGACCAACAGGAACTCTAATACCTTCAACACTCCGCAGGTTTTAGTAAATGCGATCGACCCTTCTGCATCGCAACTTCCTTCAAAGAGGTTTTGCGGGATTGGCATAAGAAATGAAATGGGAATTATTCGAGTTTTACTCATAAATGCATAGAGCTGGTTTGGATGATGCCAAGCGTTTCATGGCAGCCTTTCATGTGACATCTCACCGTAATCTTTGTATAACCTGTATCTTTGTTTTCTATCTTTTCACTCCGCTTAAGTGCTTGCTTCACTCACCAAGGGGACCAGAAAGTTTTATGTGGTTTTTCCAGATCACAGGGAACCTTCACCCCTAACCCCTGTGAGATGGGGGGGTCGAGTGTATGTTTAAATAGGTCTAGGCTTCTCTATAGTTTACTCCTGCCTTCTAAGGTTGGGCGACGTCTACAATGAATCATTGCGATGGACGACGGACTAAGCAACAGCCAGTGCCTAAAAGCAACTCCTCTATATTTACGTCCCTCTCGCTTACCTGTTCTGTTAGAGACCATCCAGATGTCTGGCAATGAGCTCTCAGCAGCAGTGACTTGGAGTCCTGAGGTTGAAACTTCTCCTTGATCAGACTGGCCCAGAGTCGTCGGCCAGCTCTCATCTTGGCAATTTCCATGTAAAAGTTCATGCCGATACCCCAAAAGAAGGACAGTCTGCACAAGAAAGAGCAACGGACACAGCGTCAAGCTGCTTCGACATCAACATCATCGGAACGTCACCGTGCCATTCACGAACATCCCCGCCCCACCAGAAAAAGTGCTTTGAAGACCAGTGAACTGAAAATAATCCATAAACGAAAACACACTATTGACAAGACTGAACGAGTCCTTTTATCGACACCTATCTATGCACCTTGGGGCAAACTGGTCGATGGTGAGGCCAGCCGTTAGTCCAGTACGGCAATATTCCAGACCATTGGCGATGGTGTAAGCCAATTCAAGGACAGCATCAGCCCCAGCTTCTTGTAAGTGATACCCGCTGATGGAAATGGAATTAAACTTGGGCATGTACTGCAGAGGGAAGAGAAGAGAGTTGACCATGAAAGGCAAAAGGAGGTATAAGTTTAATCAACGATTAACACGATATGCCTCTTCTGGAAGGTACCTTGGAAGTGTAGGCGAATATATCAGCGATGGCATGCATGGAAGGTTCCGGAGGGAAGATGTAGGTGTTTCGGACCATAAACTCCTTGAGGATGTCATTCTGGATGGTTCCGGTGAGCTTCTCTGGTGGAACACCCTGCTCCTCTCCAGTCACGATAAACATGGCCAGTATGGGAACGACCGCCCCGTTCATTGTCATGGAGACGGACATCTTGTCCAGGGGGATGCCGTCGAACAGCATCTTGGTGTCTTCCACGGTGTCTATAGCCACACCCGCCATCCCCACGTCGCCGTGCACCCGAGGGTTGTCAGAGTCGTAGCCACGATGGGTGGCCAGGTCAAAAGCCACAGACAGACCCTGCTGTCCAGCTGTGAAAGCAATGCGTACACCCAGCATATAATACTACAAAGTGACATTACTGGAATTCAGCTGATGAAAACTATTAAACCTTCATTCACTACCTATTCTCTACATTTAAAGAAGAAATCACATTAAAATGTGTCTACATGTATTGACAGCGCTTATTTTTCTTCAACACTTTCCCCCCCCAAAGTTCCTTGCAACTCTGTGAAACTGTATGGTTGGACATTTCTCAGGGCAATTCAGATCAGATAGTATCCTGTAGAACAGGGGTTCTCCACCTTTTGATGTGCAAGGACCAGCATACGTTGTTACAAAATTGTCACGGACGGCTGTAGGCGGTGAAAGGTATCAAGAGGGATATCGGCTCGGGAGGCAGATTTAAGAAGTTTAGCCGTTTACATTGTTTTGAAATAGAATCAGGACATGTGAGCGTCAGGGGCTGTAAAAATTCATGGCTTAAACGTATATTGGTTATTTTTGGAAATCAACCAACCGCGGTGGAATACTGGCTGTGGACCAGGGGTTCAGAACCCCTGCTCTTGAGGACTATAGCACCTCTCTTAAAGGGACTTTAACAAGTTACTTCTCTGTCATCAATCACCATGCTGTCCTACACCTCCTTTAAGAACAAACCTGATAAGGGGCGGGGCTAACAATTACAAATAATGCAGCATACATTTTAGTTTAGGGTGACCAAATAATCCATGTCAGGGAGGACACTTTGAGTTAGCACATGATTTGTAAACTACCATTTCAATTAAAAGCACCCGATTTTCACTTAAGCGCTGAGCTCTTGCTGTGTGCTGATTGGTCAGTCTCCTATAATCATGCATATGTCACTAATGCTAATGTGAAACAGCTTGGCGAGTCTTTCGATCAAGAAAACAAACCAAAGTACAAGACTAACTGAGCTATTCGGCCAAACACAGGAGCCTTTCAGTTTTAAAGTAGTTCGTAAAACCCGAAGTAGCTCGAAGTGTCCATGACACAGATTTTCCGGTGACCCTATTTTTGATAAAAACATGTCGTCCCACGTGTACTTTTCCTGCTTCCAAAAAGTGGGCAATCCGAACAGCAGACAAACGGCATGTGTATCATAAGTGTAAACCTATGTACAGCCGGTTCTGGCTTCGCCATTTTACTCTGTGCATGAAGGTTTAAGCAGGCATACCCTTGAGGTTGTCTCTGTAAAACTTATTACTTTCCTCCACGGTGCTGAAGCCCGCATACTGCCGGATGGTCCATGGTCTGTACGTGTACATGGTGGGATAGGGACCCCGGGTGAAGGGAAAGACCCCAGGCAGCTCATCAGACACCCCACTCGAGTCAGCGCGGGTATAGACGGGTTTGATGGATATGCCCTCCGGCGTGTGCCACATTAGCTCCTCGGGGTCCTTCCCCTTCAGCTGCTTCTTCGCCAGCTTCGCCCACTCTGGGTGCAGCTGGGTAGCCCGCACAGGCTCCGTGGCCGCGAAGCGCCGGCAGGGCCGGTCCGGCCAAGTCGCGCAAGCCGAGGCTGTCAGGAGCCGCCGGGATGAAAGCGCCGTCCGAGCCGCCAGCATGACTGATCACCGGCCTGCAGGCCTGCTTCAGGCAAAGGACAGCTGCAAAGCCGCAGAAACACACAGTAAAGATATAAACACGATCAACATAATATAAAAAAGAGGTGGAGGTCTAGCCATGCTGGCAGATGAAAGCTATAGACACCTTTATTGTACAGATATCAAGCAGTATCTTGGATGTAGGATTTTGGTTGCTACGTGAAGAGTTTTATTCACTTGTTAAAGCAACTATTGCTGTTTGGACCGCTAATAAACGCACGACTCGCCGTCCTATTTATGCATTAGAAAATCGCAGGACCAACGCGGACAGCTTACCACTCTAGTCACAAATCTGACAGTCGCAGCAATTCTGCGTTATTGTTTATTTTCACTGAGATCAGAAAAGGTACTGAAATACAACTGAGTAAAAAGTGAAAAATAAATTCTGACCTTGCTTTCTTGTTTAACTTATTTTAAGGGGCGTGGAGACTCTCCCAATCAGCGATCAAAGCATAAGGCCTTCAGCCAATCAGAGGACGGGCAGGTGAACTTCAACCTCTGACCGGGGAAATAAAAACTCAGCGGAACCTGAATTTCCCACTAGGGGGCGATCGTGAATTTTGCTTAAAAATGAAACATTATACAACTTCATTCCACCATGCGGCGCATTGCAACGCAAACATTCGTGTTCCATGGCCGGTTATCCAACATAAGGTAGCAGCGAGCTAATCCTGTATGGATTAAAAAAACCAAGGTTTAATGATTCAAACAATGCTTATATATTACAACACAATTCAATGGAATGTATACTGAAAACTACAAAATACTTTACTTTTTACCCAAGAAGAAAAAATTACTTATTTCGCTTTTTTTCTAATTCAAGGAAAAGGTTGTACTAATTTTCCTTTGTAGGCTATTTTTATGGAAGACATTTGTGGATTGAAGAAAAATCACCAAGTCACAGTCATAGGGGAGGGGCCTGGAGCCTGTCTGAGTCTGTGCAGGACACAGGTACACCCTGGGCGTGATGCCAGTACATAACAGGGTATACACATTATGGGCAATTTAGACACTAGTTTGCCTAAATACATGTCTTAGTACTGCGGAAGGAATGCAGACACAGAGCAGAGGTGGGAATCTAGCCAGCCAGTGGTGGTGTGACACAAGAGTGATACCCACTGAGTCACAGTGCCACTATTATTATTATTATTAGTAGTAGTAGTAGTAGTGTTATAAAATTAGAAATAAATTTTGTGGGGGGTCTGGCATCCCTGTCAGTAGACTCTGTGAGAACCCCCCCCCCACACACACACACACACACACACAGACACACTCAGTAGGCTCCACTTACTGGGGAAGGTGGGTTTCCTTTCAGTGGATTTCACTAGTGAAGAAGCAAATTTCACATTGGGGGTTATAACCTGGCTACATGCCTCATCAGTAATAAAAAATCCGTGGGGGGGTGGTCAGACACACAAACACATTACTTCACTATGTGTCTACATGCTTGGTGACTCAGAAAATATTTCACAGATGTTTTTTTCACGTTTTGCAGAGGTGTGATGAAGTGGAATTGATAAGATTTTGAGACAGATGGCATCAAAACTGAAGCATTACCACATAGTGATAGCAAAAACAAGCAAGTTTTGTCACTTTATATTTCTAGAGCAATAACTGAAGAAGTACTTGAAGGATCTTTTTTAAACTTTGTAGACACATTGTACGACTGAGGAACTGGGATTGAGCTCATTTTGGACAACTTATCCCAAAATTGCAGCAATACAACTTAGTGGAAGTGAAGGGAGAGGTGAAAGGAGGTGACAGTAACTGTAAAAGTATTTTAAGGATCTTTTTCAAACTTTGCAGACACATTGTATGGGCGACAAACTGAAAGTGGTCAAACTTTGAGACTCAAACTTGAGGCTCAAACCTGAAGCAGCACTGCAGAGTTATATAAAAAAAATCCATTTCAGACACTTGATCCTGTTACCGTGATAACTCAAAAAGTATTTGATATCTTTTTCAAATATTGCAGACATGTTGTAAGAGTAATGATCTGGACCTGATCAGATTTTGAGACAAATCACACCATACTGTCATGGTTAATCCTTTTAAGCCAAATCAGGAGTCAGAAGTCACTTGTACAGAATCCAGTCAGTCTTTTACTGTATCCACATAGTGTACATCAAAGGCTGGACACCCTGCAGGAGTGTGTCCCATACTGGATTACACTGATTTTTATATAGTTTTCGTATCTCTTGTCAAGATATTTGTCACAGGGGGTGTCCCAAGCATCATCTTTCTGGACCAACTGCTATCACTGTGCTCAGGTTTTTCTCGCCCCTATGTGTCTTTACTATTATCCCCTGTCTTTTTGGGGTCCAATTACTTCCCCACCTCTATAAATTTCAGGCTGTCAATCATTTCTTTGGTCGAACCATCTAGAAAACAAAGCAAACTGGCCTCCAAAATGTTTTGTACACTCATGGCAGAGAGCCCAAGAACCGGCCAAGGACATTACGATGGAGACCCAGGCAAGACACCCGGAACTACCGCGGGAACCCAGGTGTTTCTTCAATAATGAACAGTAGCAGTCTGGCCGCATGTTGCTTAGCTACAGAGCCAATGATATTCTTGGGTCTTCAACATAGCAATATGCTGCAGAGCTGAATAAGGCACATATTCATAGAGCCAGGGCTAACATAAGATACAGAAACTCTGAGGCAAACATTAAGTGCAGAAACACATTTTGGTTACATCTTTATAGTTTTATCCTAAGGATTACGTTCACTGTTATACAGTGTTATGTAATATTTCATAAGACCACAGAGTGATAGCAAAGAGGACAGCCTCAGACACTCAATCTTGTCAGCATGATACCTCAAAAATGTTCTGACCTTTTCCAGACTTTGTCGACACATTGTATGTTGTAGCCTGTTCAAATGTTGAGATAAATTGCCCTAAAATTGAAGCAATAGTTCTTGGTGACAGCAAAGACAATGGTGCCTTAGATAAGAAGGTGATCCTTGTGAAGAAGATAGCCCTATTTGATCTTTGGTGGATCTGATTACCACTTGACAAAAACATTATATGGATGAAAATCTACACCTGAAAATCTACACCTGATAGGCCAGAGCCCCAAAGTTTAAACTGCAGTGATGGGGGGGGGGGGGGGTGCAGAGGATGAAATTTGAGGCTGTGGCAGCCATCTTGTGAACGCAGCCATCTGTGATCTAAACATATTCTGTGGATCTTTTTGTAAACTTCTAAGGAACATTGTACATGTTTTCTCAAACTGTGGTGTGTGGGATGATTTTCTAAAATTTGCCTATGAGGCAGATTTTATCAGTGGCAAAGCGGTCGGTGAAATTTAAGACGGGGGAACTTCGAATTAAATTAAATAGGGCTGTATAGACAGTGGCTTTTCTCAGTATGCATGCTTAACCATACCTGTGTTCTCGCCTACTCATTTTACATCATCTCCTATTGCCAAAGACCAGTTCCAATACTAAGAACAGAAGTACAGTGGACAGTAAAAATCCCCAAATGTCAAGGATGCATCGGTTGCATTCTTGCCAAAGAGAACAATCCCATAAGTCATTGCATCCCAAATTTGTTCTTGGGAGGCAAGATAGCAAAACCACTCTTGCCAAGACCACAAATACGATCTTTGTGTTCTTGGTATTGAGAAACATCCAGTGTGCAGCTTGGGTCATATTACGGTAATAGGCTTGGGTCATATTACGGTAATAGGACTATTTTCGTTTTACTGCTGTGGTTTAGTTCTGTGAAATTTATCATGGGCATTAAAACTTAGCCATAATCCTAGTTAATGGCGGCACAAAAAAGAACAGGCACAAATCTGGTGTATCTAATAGTAATTACTGTAACAAAAGTAGAAAAAAACATAAATACAGTGGAAACCACATATTGTGATCACGTCTGTCTGGGTGAAATTGATCACAATAGGCAGATGATCATTATAACCATTTTTTCCCTTTCTGTCTCAGGAAGATACTAACTGACATTTGTATATTATGTGAATTGTAATTGTTATTTACTGAATTTTATTGATTTTTTCAAAACACGGTACAGCTGTTTGAAAAAGGCATTTTCAAATTACAGTACTGTACAAATTGTGTAACTCAAATACGCTATAATATAGATAATACAGTACTGAATATAAAATATAATAATAATAATAATAATAATAATAATAATAATATTAGATGCTTTATCTTCTCTGGGAAATTCAGGTATCCCGTAGCTTTCAAAGAGTAAGATAAAAGTTTTATCATTAATAAAAGGTAATACACAATAAAACTATAAACAATTGAATAAATACATCTATCCATCCATACATACCGGACTGGTAAATAATATTATTTACAAAAAAACCTTGCATAAGAACTCTGCTGGTGATGTCAGAGGAAGCGTCACCTTAGCTTAGTTGAGCTATTAAAGAGCCTGATGGCTGTGGGGACGAGTGGCCCTCTGGAATCTTTCTGTCCCGCAGCCTCCCACCGCCGTTGCTGCTTCTCTACAGAGGACGGTTACGGTTGTTCGGGATGGCCTGACCTTTCGCCCGCGTACACTTCTCCACCACCTTCCCCAGAGTGTCCAATCTGTGGGTGGCCAAAACTGAGCTTTCGGAGGCTGCTTACGTGATTGTTTTTCATTTTAATTAGGCTGAAACAGGTCGATATACATTCACAAGGCTTGAAGGTGACCAAAATTTCAATAAAAGTAAGATATTAATAAGCACAGTTTCGATAAAAGTAATTTAACAAAGTGCAGCAGCATGTAGTGCCTCCCGCCCCCCAACCGAGTCTTTAAATTGAATACTGGATTAATTTAAAGGAACCGTTCGGTAGAATCGGTTCTGTAATTGGAACTGAACTTCCCATCACTAGTAAACTGAGTCGCCGCTAGTTTTCACTGCCAGCCAACTATCAATAAAGGCGGAGCTTCTGTTTTTAAAGTGGCATCGCTTATTTCTCAACATCACCCACAAGCTTGCTTCAATTTTCCCCCCAAAGTTAAGATGCTAATATTACTTTTTTGTTTGTTTGGTAGTGTTTAGTTTTCACGAGCCTGGGATCTGGTATATTAAGCTATACAGATTTTATGTTGACTACATCCCACTTTGCCTGTTGCCCGCTTACTTGGAAGGTGTATGTAGCCTACAGTTAACAATCAAGGTATCAGTTTGCCTGCATTTTTTCTCAGAAGAAAATCACATTACATAGTAGATCCTTAGTTGTACTGTTGGTGTGTCTGTTGCAGTTCTTCAATCTTGATGTTGTGTCATGGAAGTTGGCCACAATGCAAATGAGAAATAAATAGAATAGAAATGTTTAGGCATATATCCATCCATCCTCCATCCATCCATCTATCCATCCATTTTCTGAAACCGCTTGTTCTATTCAGGGTTGCAGGGGGGTCTGGAGCCTATCCAGGAGGCTATGGGCAAAAGGCAGGGAACAATCCAGGATGGGGCACCAACCTATCACAGGGCACACATATGCAGACATATAAAGAATTATATAAATAGCACTTTAAGACACGGACATTTAGACTGATACACAAAGAAATAGAGTTAATCACCTAAGCGGTGGGGAAATATTGTGCAACTTGTAGCAGCATGTAAGTTAGAATGTGCAATAAATGAATGCGTAATTTCAGAGTTATGTGTTACAATTAGGACTTAGAGCTTTCAGATAAAAAAAAAGTACAATTTTTTGGCTTGTGTGTTTCCAGGTGATCCATCCAGTAATTCTAGAAATTGTTGAGGATGTGGGGCGTTGGACGAGTGAGGATTAGGTGGGAGAAGGGTGAGGTCCATGTCTGGGGGTCACATCTCAGTCATTTCAGCATTATCCTTTCTACTCATCATTATTATTATCCATCTTTGGGGGCCTCAGGCAGTACAAGGCTGCACAAAAATGAAGTTCATGTTTGATGAGAAGAAAAGTGTACTGAGATGTTATCTATGGGCTGTTTAAATGGCATTTATGTGCCTTTATGTAAACAATATAAACATTTATAGCCTTTAATGTCACGTAAATTATCTATTTGTAATTTGTAGCCTAGAATTATGACTTTGCTTTTAGTGTGAAAGTACAGTGCAATGTGGTTTAAAAAGAACTGTTGGACTACTAAAGTTAATGGGCAGGGGTGTAGCTAGAAATTCAGGCCCCCTAATGTATTTTACTGTTTGGGGGTGGGAGGGGGGCAGTAATCGACAGTGCTTCTTGGCTCTCCTATACAGTGCTGGGCCCCAGAATCTTCCAGGAGCTACGTGTCCCTCAAAACTGGTAAATGATCTTCAGGAAATGGTCACCCATCTGATGGGAATCATATTTTTTTTCATCCTTGCTCTCATACTTGCAGTAGATATACAGTAAAACCGGTCTAAGTCGACACTCGCGGGACCAGCTTAAAAGTGACGATTTAGAGAATTGACGAGATAC
>JAODLC010000043.1:15070203-15102446 GCA_026781145.1 Hippopotamyrus pictus
GGGGGGGGGCTCAGACGGGACATTAACACCAGCTAATAGGGCAGGGGGGGCTGATATAGGAGCGGCTGCACATCCGGCCCAGCTGCAGGGGCACAGAGACGCTCCGGTTTGACTCATCAGCCCCCTTCTTGCTGAAACACACGTCTCCCGCGCTCACGTCTCCCGCGCTCACGTCTCCCGCGCTCACTTTCGCTTCACGTTCACTTTCACGGTACTTTGCAGAAGCGGCTCCGCACCGCCGCGTTTTCAAATCTTCTCCTTTCGTCTTTCTGAGTTCACATCTTAGAGGCCGAAATGCAGAAAAAAAGAAGCAACTGAACTGGGTGGTTTTTGCATTTGAAGCGCTGATGCGATCGCCGCATGTAAGGAAAAGGGCACGAAAAAAAAAGAAATCACTGAGCTCTCAAAAAAAAAAGGCCTTCTGCTTTAATTAGGCCTTTCAGATGAGCTCATGGTTATTTTTGTCACGAGGTCAAAGCCAAATGAGAGAATGGGGTCGAGTCCACGTTCCAGCCATCACAGCATGCATGTGAAAGCATATATACTGTATATTCAACATAGAACTTCTATAGATGACCTGTACACTGACACGCTGCACATAAGACAACCAAGTCTGATGGCGATTCTCCAGAAAAACCCATTTGGAAAGCTGTAGAAAACATGTACATGAACAATGTTAGCATCTAATTAATAGTTATATAATTACTGTCGTACCATGATACTGCCGTTTTTCACAATAAGAGAAAAATCTTTAAGTATAAACAAAAAATAATCAATACCTCTGAGATATTTCAATCAAAGTCACCAGTAAAGCTGACAGAGATATTCACTCATCCAGGTTTTCCGTCCCTGGCCTCACAACTGAAGAGACCCCACCCAGGACAGAAACAAGGGAGATGAGCCTGGAGGACTGCCAGTCCCTCAGAAGCACCGACATCTTCATCTGTAAACTGGGGGGAGGCGTCTGACTTCCTCTGACCGGTGGCTCAGTGCCGAGCTCAGAAATTCACACAAACCCTGAACAAACGCGGCGACACCCACGGCTCAGCAGGGCAACAAACAAACAAACTTGCACGGTCACACATGCAAACCTCTAGAGCAGCAATCAGCAACCCCAGGTCACTTACAAGAAATAAACATCACAGTGAAGTTAGGGGCCGGAATTCGGAGGGACAATATACCACTGCGATTGCAGTTCTTAAAAATAAAAATAAAGTACTATGTGGAACAGGGTGATACTACAAATTGCAATTTAATCAACCATATTTTATTTCAGCCTTTTCATATATTCATTACATGCATATTTCTATTCTGTGCCCCTTTGGTTTTGTGCCCTCTAATTGTTTTACATGTTATTGACTGGATGGTGTAACTAAAATTTCCAATGTATAAAAGGCATGTAAAGAATTTAAGAACATAAATAAATAAAATTTAAAAATGACAAAAGTAAGTTTGTTGGATCGAGTTTTTTTGTCACCTATGTAGTGCACCACACACGTCTGGCCCTTCTTCGGGAATGTCCTTCCTGCAATGAAGACAGAAACGCGGCCAACGTTAGTCACGCGACTCGATGGCCGCCCTCGGCCCCCCGTGGCTGCGAGTTCCTGGGTATGGCGCCGATGGTGTTCACACAGACGCGCTCGGCCGTTGGCGTCAAGGACGGGGTCGGCACGCATTTCCAGGCAGTGTTAAAGCGTCGCTCCCCGGCGTCTGGAGGTTTAAACATCTAGGCCTGTGTCCTGGCCTGAAACTCCCACGAATCCCTCTGATACGGCATCGTCCCTCTTACAAGTATTTTTAGCTAGTTCAGCAAAACTGCCACCTAAATATCTGTCCTAATTTGATCGGAGGCCTCATTTTTTTTTTTTGTTTTTTCCTTTTAACCATGACCCGTGCTCATACAGCGGCATTCCATCCTTAATATTAACAAAAGCGTGGAAGCGGAAAAACCTCATGCATCATTACGGCTTTATTACTGCATATGTAGCAGAGCCACGTGGCCTGGATCTGCATACCGATATGGTAATTGGGGGGTAAAAACAGCACGGAGGGGAGGGCAACAGCATGAAAAGTTGCCCGTACCGACTCCATTCAAAGCATGACGGCTACATCATTTTTGTGTGTGGGTTAAAAAAAATAGATAAGTAAATAAATACTGTATATTCAGGGGGGCTGTGGGGGAGGGGGGCGTGGGTCGATTCCAAAAAAAATTTGGACCGTAATTGGACTGGCCTGCGATGGGGGCCCAGTACGACATGCTTTCACGGGGCCCGAAATGACTAGTGGCCACCCTATATATCATTACAAACAGAGGTGGAAATTTCAGGTCCAGAAAGTACAAATCCAGACCAGGATATTGTTTCAACCAACCAGTGGAGTACTCTGTAACTGACTCTTTATGCTCAACTGGTTGGTTGAAACTAAACCACGGTCTAGATTTGTACTTTCTGGACCTGAAATTTCCACCTCTGATTACAAACTTTAGGAGCAGAGGAGAAATGAGTGCAAACCTTGCATAAACCACACGTCAAGAAAACCTGAAGATAAGTAAACATGTCATATCTAATCAAAACTGCATGCAAAGCAGGTCTACGAAAGTCCCGTACAGAGAGGAAGTCCATGAAACTGAGCCATGGCATCACCATGGGAATCAGCAGGCCCATTCTGGACCAGAGGTTTAGGCACTAGATTCTGAATGTGACCAGTTGCCCGGCAACAAGCATGCTGACATTATGAATCGTCTTTCTGTCCATGTTAGAGTACTGTGTCCCGCCTTGAGTTAGCGAGGACAGCAAAACTGATTTCCTCTGTGTCCATTTTCTGTTTAGTAATTGACTTGTTTTTTTCCTTCCAACACTTAAGATCTTGTCGTTGAACTCCCTTCATTCCTTCCTGCATCTTCACTACTCACAACTACCTGCCACACATACTATTATTCTGACATTATATTATACTAATCATTTTGATATCCTGCTGAAATTTTGTGTATTGCACTATAAATTTCCGTTTAGCTGATTCTGAGAAAAAAAAAAAAGAAAAGAAAAAAAAAAAAAAGTTTTTTTAAAAACTATGCCAATTAGGGTTGCAAAATGGAATTTTATCGCTAACTCCCACACATTCCCGCAAATTCCTATAAGTTTAGAACTAGGAATATTCTCAAAATTACCCATCTTAAATTTTCCATTCAGTTTCTGGACATTTTCCACCCCTTTGCCACCCTAAAGCCAATGCAGAGCCCAGGAAAAAAAAAAAAAATCAGGGTTAAAAATAAAATCCGTGGCCAATCAGACGCAACTCCAGCTCTACAGTGCTCCAGCATTCTACGATACTCAGCATGCACTGACATTCGGGCCGGCTGTGTGTCAGCTGTGAATGTAAATCCCATGATAAGAGCATGCGTGCCTGGAGAGGGTGTGAAAACAAACTCCAGAAACGACGTGAGTGTCTGAACCGCAATGAGGACAGGTTACGCCCAGCGGAGGACACTGAACAATGCAGGAATTTACTCAAACGCACGCTGGAGATTCAGACAATGACGGTGATGTGCCAAAATATACAATTTAAGGTTAACACTTGAATCAATTTGCAAACTTTTTGACTATTACAATTTTTATTCTCTTATTACGATTCACCACCAATTTTTTCTTCGAAATCTGAGTCCTGTTACTCCGCAGCGATTACCCGCTAAATATTTTCCTGCGCGCTCAGCCATAAAACCCACATACTGTCAGACACTTCTGCCATTTTTCCTTCCCGTGTGACTCCCAGTTGGCAGGGAAATCTTCAGGTGAGGACAACAGCCGCATTAAGTTAGCATCACGCATACATACATACATGCGTCGGCCTGCGACACAGAAGCGAAAAGCACGACGACCCAGAAGCATTTGGGATCCCAAATCCAGGGTCTACAGCCACATATATTAAACATGTATTCCACAGCCTGCTGTTATGAACAGCTCCAATCAATCTCAGCTTTAGTAGACAATAATGAGAAACAGTCTCGTGCATTTCCATGTTTGTAAGCCATATCTCCATGCCCAGAATAAGGCCAGGTGGCAAAGAACAATAATCACAGTAAAAACTATTCAGAAATCTACAGTAATGCCAATATAGTACGCTAATCTGTTATATATGATATTATATAGACTACCAATAGCCCAAGTTCTGTTCGTTTTTTAATGGTTCAAGGACACTGATAATATTCATACTAGGCACATTTCTCTAACAATTCAAGCAGTGACGATATAACTGTCCCAATGGCCCTTAAGAGAACAGCGATCAGGCCCCTGATCACTGCTACAGGGCAAATCCAGGGAAATATCATAAGACATTGTGCCACAGTACATGTGTATAGCATATGCTACGGCACTGGTACTGTAACAAGTTATATTTTTAAATCAAGTTGCAGTAATCAATCACAAGCAGCCTATATCGATGTAGCGAAGACAAACTGGGACTGTATCTGAATCTCACAAGCGACGACTGATGCATCGGTAGAAATGCATGGACCCTGCCCCCCCACTGTAAAAATAGCTGACTTGGCCACGGCGCAAGTGTCTGCCATGATCAGGAAACATATGGATTGAAATCTCATTACCAAGTGAGGAAAAATAATCCTGCTACACTCAAACTAACACAACGCAGTCCTTTGCCGTCACAGACCCCCCCGCCAAAGTCCATTAAATTACACATCAAATTACAACACTCGGTGTTTATTATACAATGTCTAAAGCAATTTACACGCGTATTATGTCATCTCGCTTGTCTGTTTCTTTTTTTTTTCCACACACATTTAAAGATAGACTTTACTTACTGTGCCAGGAACGTAATGTAAATCAAACGTTGTTGCAAATACCGTTTTAGTGTTCAGCTAGCAAAAATACTTATACGGGGAGCCCCTGCGCCACCACGACCCACCGATGGACAGCAAAACGTAAAAAAATCATCTGAATTAATATGGTGATTAATGATAAACAAACAATTACAATCAAAACACTATAAACTTTGAGTAAATAATAATCAAATTACATAATCGCTTTGGATCAAATTAAGCATATATAGGAAACCTTCATTGGATGATAAATCAGTATGCTAATTAATAAAATATAAACAATACCGGGTTCGAAGGCTTGAAACGGGAAAGTAGTGGTAAAATAACCAGCGGCGCAAATACTTGGTTAACTAGCTGTCAAATGGATGTAAAAACGCAGCTTCGCCTTGTAGGCGGACGGGCAGCCGCGCTGCTTTAATAACCGCAATTAACCAACTAACCAGCGCTCATTTACTAAATAAACGACACACGGGCACTTTTTATCGCGCAGATGTTTCCACTCACATCAGCATTTTCAGGGACGTCGTTACATTTACATTTTTAAAAAGAGCGAAAACAATAATAATCGCCGGCTGCTGTTTCTCACCGTCTCCCGGAGCTACCGTCTCGATTTCCACACCCATGCCTGCACCGCGGAGCTTCGGAAGAAATGAACGTTAAAAAGTGTTACTAAATGTTACAAATGTTACTAAATGTTACTAAATGTTGCGGCGGTCGGGGCCACAGTATCCGGCCAGCTCCCGGCGGCAGGGCAGCCTGAGCCACACACGCCAGACGCTTTGAGTGTATGAGCCGCCCCCTAGCGGTGGGACTGGCCTCCCATGGGCGCCCCTGTGCACGCTTGCGCCGGGGACCCGCCATGATGCTGCGTCTAGAACAATCCACAGTGCAATACAATGCATACGCTGTCCCCACTGTATGCGGAGCCCCACATCGGGTAGACGCAGGTAAAGGGAGTATACCCACCTGAAATGGTCAGAAATGGCTATTAGCCAGAGGAGAGGTGCGTGTGTGCAATTCTACGGTGTAACAGTATCCACACCTGCAAAGGCACCACTACACCACCGAAACTGTGCTGTTCACACATCTCTGCGCCTTTTAAACAAGAATTAATGTGTGAATCCTTCTGAAGTTACGTCTTCGTTATGCTTTGGGTAAATTATGTGCAGCCGTCCTTGGATGGAGAAAAAAAGAAAGATGTACAGTATACAGATAATGGAAATGTGTGCCTCGCCTCTCCGCTTTTAACCTCTCTTCATTTGGATTAACCGCTTAGCCCATGCGTGCTATGTGAAAGGATCTTTGGACATTTAAACCAGGCAGTTTTGGCCTTTGCCCAGTACTCCCGAATTACGCGGAAGTGAAATGATAATCAGTTTTCTTGGTAGGGGGGGCCTTCCATGTACAGCTTTGCCTAGGGCCCTTGATAAGGAAGAGCCGGCCCTGATTAAAACGTAGACAAAAACGCCCCAAACCAAACTTTGACATCTGTTCTTTATGAATGTTGGACTGGTCATCCATATGGCTGACTTCATAGACTCAGAGTTCGACTTTTGATAAAGCACACATGCTAAAAACGTGGATGTCTACACACTGAGGGAATACCACTCCTGGATGAAGAATATGGAACGACATGAGGTGGAGATGAAGAAGGTGGCACCTTCACATTCCAAACACGTTTTTGGAAACGTCGACGTTTATTCAGCATCGTCTGCCCCTTAGTCATGTCACTGTCTGGAGTCACGCTCCTTATATTACTTATTAAACGAACATCATCTCGCTATTACGTCTCGAAGTTTTTATATTTAATACTGTGGATGACAATTAAGGAGGATAGAGTATAAAGAAATCGATATCAAATATGTAAAAATGCGATTATGATGAAATGAGACCCAAATAATTGGTGTTACAAAAGTCCTCCAAAATGAGTGGAATGGAAAGGCGGCGTATCAAATGACATTATTATTAAATTGAAACATCTGGAAATACCAGCGCCGTGGCTGTATACAGCGCTTTATAAATCAAAGTAATTTACAAAGGGTATACATGTAGTGCAGTAGCTCCCTCCGGTGTCCGGTCATGAAATAATCATTAAGTTTAAAAAAAAACTACGTTTCCCACATTATGGAAGAAAGCGTCATTTCCGGTCTTTAGTTTGTCAAACGCACAAGGCGAACCGGCGTGGGTCGAATGATTAGTAATACGGGATTGCACAAAGTACAAAATTCGGGTGAGAAGTGTATTCTTTTAATCGTAAATTGGAATTTATAAGTAATGACTGAAACTGTTACACGCAGCACTTTAGGAACTGGTGTCCATTGGGACCGGCGCATGCTAGCAGTCCGTGACCATCCTTAAGTGAAGTTACTGCGCAGATGGGCTAATTACCCCGCCGGGGCAATGAATGGTGATTTTTGGAATATCCTATAGACTATATGCCTCGGGATAAGGCTTATGGAGTGTTTTGAATTGTATGGACACCACTTAGAAATAAAAGCGGCATCTTAAGTCTAAAATACGCGCACGTGTGAGGCTTTGAAATTTGTTAGGTCAGTTAAGTGTAATCTGCTAAGATCACGGCAATGGCTTGAACGTCTCCATAGGATTAAGGACTTCACATCGCAAGACGCAGAGTAAAGAGGCTTTGCTTTTTCATTGCGCGATATTAAGGTCTCTCGGGAGGACTGGCCTCTGTGATCACCGTAGGGACAAGTTAGTGAGAAGTGACTGCCGCCGATTTGATGAAACCCATATTTGATGTGTGAGGCTCCTTCCATAGGATGGACTTGGGAAAGGTGAAACTCCTGAGGACAGGTGTGAACTCTCTGCATCAAGCCATTCATCCGGTGCATGGAATAGCCTGGACTGATGGCAGGCAGATCAACCTTACCTCTTTTTGCTTTGCCGACGGGCAGGCCAAGTTCGGTGACACCAATGTCATCGGGCAGTTCGAGCACGTGCAGGGGCTGTACTGGGGGGCGCTCTGCTGCTCGGGGACGCCCGCCCTCCTGGCCGTTCAGCACAGGAAGCATGTTAGCGTGTGGCAGCTGCAGCTCAGCTCGCTGGAGCAGAACAAGCTGCTATGCACCCAGACCTGTGAGCTGAATGAGCCGCTCCCCCTGCTCCCCCAGGGCTGCGTGTGGCACCCAAAGATGGATGTCCTGGCCGTGCTCACCAAGCGAGATGCCTCTGTCCTGTTCTCAGTGAGGGTGGACAACAGGAGGGTGAAGGTGCCCATCAAGGAGGGTGGCCTTATCCGCTGTGCCTGCTGGACAAAGGACGGTACGCAGCTGGTGGTCGCGATAGGAAGCGCTCTACACTCCTACATATGGAATGACATCGAGAAGACCCTCGTCGCCTGCTCCTTCTGTCCTGTCTTCGACGTGGGTGGTAGCATCTGCGCCATAGAGTCTACCGAAGGCCAGCAGGTTGCTGTCACCACCGAGCTCCCGTTGGACAAAATCTGCAGCCTTAACGCCGGTATGGCATTCGACGTCCCACCTGAGGCGGAGTCCCCACCCACCTGCTCTCCCATCCTTGTGCTGAGCGACGGCTCCAGTTCTGACTCTCGGAGGAGGTCAGTGGACTTGGAGAAGCTGGGTCGCATCTCCTTGCCATCTTCTGGACCGATTGACTTGACGAACCTCCTCTCAAGGCACAGGAATTCAGAGCCGAGTCCCCTCATTCACTTGAGACGCAGGGACCACTTAACGGGGTCTGGCCAGGACTTGTCCCATTTAATTCTGGTGAGGTACGAGCGAAAGGCAACCACAACTCGGAAAGTGAGTATCCCAGGGATCTTGGTTCCGGATATCATCGCATTTGACAGGCAGCGCTGCACCGTGGCTGTGGCCTCCAACACAAGCAGCATGGTGCTGGTGTACTGCATCACTCCTCCTTCCATTCCCAACATCCAGCAAGTTCAGTTGGAGAAGCACGACAGACCCAAAGGCGCGTGTTTCCTAGACAACAACACGCTGTTGCTCACGGTAGGAAGGTCAAAGTCCAACGATTCTACCTTCTTACCATCTTCAAATACGGACAGGTACAATGTCCGGCTCATGATTAGAGAGCTTGTCAATGAAGAGAATAGCAGCTTAGTGAGTCCCAGTCAGGATTCGAGTACATGCTTGCCTGGGGTCAGAAGGTTCTCTGAGAGCTTTCCTAAGGAGGCGCATGCAGGCTTGACGGATCTTGTGTTGCCTGCTGGGTATACGACCCAGCCACCCAAAAACCGGAAAAAGCTGGTCGAGGAGGTGAAGAGCACTGACTGGAAGCCGCTGAAGAGCCTCACTGACTTTTCGGACCGAGCGACCTCCAACATGTCGTCCCTGAACATCGAGGACTTTGACGTGGAGATTGCCCACCGGCTTGTTGGCCAGAACTGCAGGGAGTCTGGGCGGCCATGCTCACCCAGGTTCAAACCCCTGGAGAAGCTGCACTCTCATCTCATTCCACCCGATAGTGGTGGCCCGATCGGGGAGAGGCCAGCCGAGCAGCTCAAGTGGGACGTAGAGAGCATATCTTCTAAGTTTGCTGAAGTGCAGCAGTGCTTGTTGGAAATTCAGGATCTTACCCGGAATGAGAAGAAGCTGGTGGGGGCCTATCCTTCTGCACTGGAGCCCCCGTTCGTCAGTGTCACCTTTCAGGTACCTTCATAAAAGTATAGCGATTAGTATGTGACGGGTCCATCTTGGCTCCAGCTGAGAACAGAAGGGCAGGACCAGGCTTTGGTGAGGCTAAAGGAGCCTGTCAAAGGTCATCTGCTTTCAGCCTGAGTCGGTTTGCCTGCAATACAGACAGACGATATAACCAGCTCAGTACATTAGGAGTCTTTACCCAAGTTAAAGGTCATGAGTTCATATCCCATGACCAGATAGGTAATATCAGCATGCATCCCATTAGCAAGACCTTTAACTTGATCCAGGGACACTGGCTAACCCTGTTGTGATCTCCAGGACAGTTTCTGGTGCTAAAAAAAAAAAAAAAAACAAAAGAATTTTCTAGATTCTTATCAGTCTTCATTCTGTTGTCCACACCCGTGTTGCATAGATAAACATTTCAAGCAATAGATCCTATTAAAAATAGTTCAAACAAAACCGCGTCTCATAGAATTTCAGCTAAAATAGCATTAATCAGTCACATAATTATGCAGAGTACCAATCAGTAACAACAATGCAGCGATTCTTGAATAAAATACTCGTACATAGGGCCAGTTTAACATAGAAAGGTTTCATTACATATATGCCTCTACTACAAATATGTCTATCAGTGCCTCTGCACCAACTTACATGGGTCTGTCAGGTCACATGCAAAAGTAGTTACATTAAGCCTTATTGATATGTTTATGCTGAGCTAAGAATTATAGTTCCTGTAGAACAGATCTGCAGGTGTTTTTTTTTTTTAATTAATGTACCTGTTACTGCTACTTTTGAGTGTTTCAGCAATCCTGGCAGCACCTGTCAGAGTAGAGCGATAATTGCTAGACCTGACATTTTGCCTGTAAGTGAAGAGTAAACTGCCTGCAGCTTACGGAGGTTGAACCGCTGTCCCCCTTTCTGTGCCTTCTGCAGTCAGCCAATTGGATGAAATACTGAGGTTGTGTGGCTTAGCGGGTTAGGACCCTGCGCCCATGATCGGAAGGTCGTCGGTTTGAATGCCTTGGTTGACAGACTGATTTCACCATTGGGCCCTTGAGACCGTTTACCCCCTGGTCATTCCAGGAGCCTTTGAATAAAAGCATCTGCTAAATGAATAAAATGTAAAATGCGATCGGGCTTTCAATGTGAAATTGTATCGTCTTAAATTGCTCTGGCTTTTCCATTTTCCCCTCCCAAAAACACACATGCCTCTTCTCCAGCGGAAGGCAGTAAGTCGTTTCCTTGTTCTGCCCCTCCCCCGCCTCTGCCCCTGCAGAAGCAGCTCACGGAGGGCGTCTTTGTCGACGAGAAGAGGCAGGTGCTGCTCTGTGATGGAAAGCTCAGCCTGCGTGTCCTCCAGGACCTGTTCAGCTTGACCGTGGTGGAGATGATGAACGGTAACCACGTGTTTGGCATTACCCCGAGCGCTTTGTGTGCATCATCGGTGTCAGCGTCATTGAACTTCAAAGCGTTATGATGTCCTCGTGTCTGGGTCCTCACAGGTCCAGACTGAGTACTTTAAGAGCTCAATGTGAATATGGCTGATCTCTCTGGTCTAAACTGTCCGAAATATCTGTTTGCCAGACTGGGTTTTATTGAACCGTGGCTCTCGTTTTTGTATCATCTGAAAATCCTGGTTGAATGCCAAATCCTACAGCACAACTGGATTTCTATGAGTTTGAGCTTTCAGAGTCTACGTACGCTTCAGTCGCAAGTTGCCTGCACTGGTTTATGCCACAAAACGCTACAAAATTTGATTCTGACTGGACACGACGGGAACAGCCGTCAAACAATCATCGAGTGCAGAAATGCTGCAGGCTGACATAGAACTATAGATGTTGAGTTCCATTTACCTTGGAGGTCGGAAGTTGGAGCCGGGAATGACGTTACGCACGAATTAACTGCGTTCCAGTACAAAGAGTCAGAAAGCCATTTAGCAATACCACTTCTAACCAGGTTCATCGTTAACCATTGTTAGCAATATCAAATGATAACACGTGGTATTTTGCGCATACAAACACTGTAGCAGCATGTCTATAGATAGAGGTTGAACAGCACTGTGTGTACGACTGATTTACTGAGACACAAAACACAAGTGTTAATATATAGTATATAACTACAGCTTTCAATTCTATTGATGAAGGGTGCAGCCGTCGTCTTTTCTGCGGTTGGGGCTGCAGAGGTTCTTCCGTCTTTCTGAGTCGGAACTCCGACTTCAGGGGCCGTTCCGGTTGTCGTGTCACTCGGAACTCGGGAATTCCGACTCCCCAGCCAAAATGGAAGGCACCATTAGTTCTGTTGATTGGCTGGTGGTGGCAGAACCGGAAGAATTGAAGGCAGCTGCTCTGTGTCTGTATGGTGAACTTCAGAGATGCTCTACAGCCGCGAAGCACTGCTTGGCACTGAATGCGAAGGTAAAAAGCAGGAGGGCTTTACGGTGGAAGACGGGCTTTAAAGATTCACACTGGAAGCAGCTTGTGATGCTATTTATAAGGATCCTCGCTGGATAAACGTGATCAGCTCCACAGGAACCCACCAAAGAGGAACCATACTAAATAATTTGAATATTACGCAGATGCGTGCAGTAAAGAAATCATTGTTCACCATATAATTTTCTAATTTCTTTAGGTAATTCATGGATCGTGCTTGTGGCAGATGCTTATGGGTTTGTGCCCCTCGCCTTCAAGCCCAAAGACGAACTCACTGTGCGCAACGGAAAGCCTGAATCGGCGGCTGAGCTGCCCTGCAGTGCCGACCGGTCCCGCTCGAGGAGTCCATGTGGCTCATCGCTGGACATTCGAGTGCAGTAAAGCGTGGCTCTCTAGAGCCGGACCTGGTTACTTTATGCTTAGCGGAAGGTTTGTAAATTCACTGAGTCTGTTACACTGATCTTCAGTTTGAGAAGGTTTTCCTTAAAGGAAGCTTCCTTCATTTAAACATCTGGATGAAGAATCTTGCATCTGTCACAAGAAATCCCTGCTTTAGTGACAAAACGGTGGCATTGTTTTATGCTATATTAATATTTATTTGCGATATATATTTTAAAGACATTGTATAGTTATTTTTGGAAATGCTTATGACTAGGTATATGTTTAAGTTTTAATGATTTGTCTTTTTCTGTTTAATTTTTTGAAGATCATATTTTATCTGGGAAAAAGCTTGACAGCCTGTATCATGGAAATACTACCCAGAGTCATTCAGTAATTTACTAAACACACTCCAAACAAACTCCAAAGTATATACATGTAGATATATTTTTTTAAATAAAAAGTCTGCATAGTATAATAGAAGCTGGATATTAAAACCGATGTATGTAACTGTAGTACAAGTCGCCATACTGACCGTTTTTTTGTGTCACGTCTGTGTTCTGTTGCATTATGGGGCGGATGTGGCTCACTGGGTTGGTGCCAGTGACTGGGAGATCACCCAGTATCCCGTCCACATGCCTGTTGGGCCCTTGAGCAGGACTCGTAACTCCCTGAAAATTGCTGCGGAGGCACTGGACGGACGGCTGACCCCACATTCTCACCCTAAGCCCCCCTCCCTCCCTCGTGCGTGTGTCTGTTCAAAGGAGAGCATCATGGGATATGTGTGAATACTAGAGAATTCCAGTCTGCCTGCATTCATACTTGTGGAAATGGAAAATAAAAAGCATGATTTCGTTTCACTTAATATATTGAAATCCATGGGCGCTCATATTAAACGTCCTTCATATGTGTTGCTATAAAGTTCAATAATCCAGTATTTAATTCTGAATTTCTTTACTGAATAATTAGTGTAACTGCTCTGACCTTGTTTAAAATTGCCGTTAGTTGGTGAGATCCTCAGATTTCGGCAGGTGTAAACATATACAAAATCTATGTAAAAGAACCATGGAATTATATCCTACTGCTTCTCATTGGAATGGCTTGTACTAGA
Organism: Hippopotamyrus pictus; assembly: GCA_026781145.1. Lineage (NCBI taxonomy): Eukaryota > Metazoa > Chordata > Actinopteri > Osteoglossiformes > Mormyridae > Hippopotamyrus > Hippopotamyrus pictus. The sequence continues at coordinate 15,083,593 of JAODLC010000043.1, forward strand.
GGACAGTTGTTATATTTGTCTTATAGCTTGATACATTTAAAGTTTAAACATTCCGGGGCACAAACTCCCACCTTGGGACACCATGGTTACGTGTCCGCATCCAAACTTACCTGAAGTCCAAGTTCTGAAGTACCCAGAGGGGTTATGTCCAGGTTAATCTGGTTCAACTGCTGATTCATGTCATGTTCTGTCAAGATTAATGTTACTTTATGTCACCTGATGGTGGCAGCATTTCATTGTGAAATTTTTGTTTTTCATTCATACTTTCAGAACTGAAGGTAAAAGGTGAACTCCTTTGTTTGTATGTGTCTGTGTGTTTCTGTGGAGTTATAGGTTTACTTTCTGGTTGCAGTTCTGCGTGTGTAGAGTTTCCGTCTGTATGTTTACTTCCGCTGTCCAAAAAACGAACCTGCCCTTTTGCTGTTGCCTGTGCTCCCCCATCTGGCATTTCGTTTAAGGTGCCCCCCCCAGGCAAGAGCTTATAGAAAATAGACAGATGGACAATAAACTCAATCTCAGGTTGATACTCAAACAGCATTTATTGATCATTAAATATATTCACTGTTACTAATAAATACTCGTGTTTATAATCCAGTAATACATTTTATTTTGAGGAAAAATATACATTAAATACATTATTTGTGTGTATATATATTATATATGGATTTAAGTTACAAGTGTACATGAAATCACAACCGAAAGAAGTATAACATACAATGTCAAGTTTACACAGTGTAATATACACTAATAATGCTTCATCCAGTCGATCTGGAAGATGGTTGCACTGTTACAGGTGATGACTTCCTAGGTGGTTCAGATCTTCCGTCTGAATTCTCGAGCTGAGGCTCTGTTTTCTGTGAAAGAAACCAAGGAAAGAAATGTTGTTTTCCCCTGTTTTTGAAAAGGTACCTGCATCCCTAACTGTCGTTTTAGTTGAAGGGAGATTTTGAATCAGACGTCCTTTCCAGTTTATACTTTAGTCTCCCAACTTTTGACCTATCACTGTTTGGAGCACCATGCTGCAGCTCTGGGGGAGGGGACAGGTGCATGGGGCAGACACAGGAAACAGCAGCGCAAGAACCAACACAAATTCAAGGTTCTCTTAAAATTGTACTAGATAAGTCTTTATGGACAGAGGTCAATTTTAACTGTAATCAGGTCCAGAAAGTACAAATCCGGACCGAGATTTTGTGCCAACCAAGCAGCTGAGTACTCTGTGACACTGACTCTTTACGCTCAACCGGCTGGTTGGCAAAAAATCTCGGTCCGGATTCGTACTTTCTGGACCTGAACTTTACACCTCTGATTATGACTATTTAAATGAATGAGTGAATGTGAAGGTAACATTATAGTGGTCGTATAAGCTCACCTGAGCTCGGCGAGAGCGAACTTGTTCCTGAGCCGCACTTTCTCGTTGATGGGGTAGAGGAGGAGAAGCACCAGTCCCATGATAATGAAGGCGACAGGTGCCATCCCGATCAGCAACTTCAGTGTGTAGGCCACAAGGGGGTGCTGGTGACACACTCTGGGCAAATATCCCGCAAACCTGCAACCAAACAAAATCTGGGCTCAGCTACCTAGAGGCTGCCAGCCATCCATCAGATCAGGACTGCAGGAGGGCCTAGAGCCTATCCCAGATAGCAAAGGGCACGAGGCTTGGATGCCAGGCCGCTGCAGGGCACATAAATTCATAATTTTTTTTTCTGTCGGGACTCCCCCCTACTTTTCTCCCCACAGTCCAATTAGCATATTATTGATATTACACCATTTTTAATATTCTCTAGTTTCTATTTTGGCCACAGAAGGCCCTGCCACCAAAACCAACATTTTCTCCAGCTGCCATGGCGACAGGATGCGACCACACAAAGTGGAGGTGGGATTTAAACCCCAACCCTGGGGGTGGGGAGGGGGGCTGAGGCAGCAATGTTACCCACTGACAGTCGTGCCTCCTTCCGCAGGTACTGTCCTTCAATACCTCCATGTAATTTGTCAACCTGAAATATGTGCCACGTTTTTTGCAGTTATATCAATGTCTACAGATGTGCTGTAGATATAGTGTGGGACAGATGTGCTGTAGATATAGTGTGGGACAGATGTGCTGTAGATATAGTGTGGGACAGATGTGCAGTAGATATAGTGTGGGACAGATGTGCTATAGATATAGTGTGGGAATTGTTTTGCTGCCTTAGTGGCAGGGCTAAAAAGCACAATTTAATCGACCAGCGAACTGTCTGTCATTTTTGCGATCGAGATTGTTTATTAGTAATTTTGGGACACTGAGTCATCCTTCATTCTATACGCATAATCTGCGAATCGTACAGACTGACTGAGGTGTCTGTCACAGATCCCGTGAGTAGCTGTCGCTGATTCACTGTGCAGCACCTTGTTCCACATCATATGTTTTCCTGACTCACCAGCTGCTACTGCACATAAATATTACACGTCGATAAAACTAGAGATTAAACTGGCAGTTAAGTTTGGTCAGTGCCTCCCTGATGTCGAAGCGACAGGATTAGTCAGCTTAATATGCTTTTGCTCCATTGTGAAACTGGGGCTTTTTCCGATGGTGTCAAAATAGTGATGTCTTGCTGGGTGGGGCTTGATGGGTCTGCCAATCGGGTTACCTCAAGTTCATTACCTCTCTCATTGGTTACCTAATTGGTTCCATTTAGGCTAGTCTAACCAGACAATCACTGTAGTTACTCTCCTAGAGCAACTCACTATAACTTTTCAAGTATCATCGCTTTCATCATTCATAAATATTAAATCACTGTTTTTGTTGGATTTCCGTGCCTATATAAGCTAAAACTAACAAAATCTCAGCCTCTGGGTTACAGGACGCATTTAGCATCTAGACATAAACGGAAACAGTTCTTTACTTCGCAACCATAGATCTACTCACTCGAGACATAGCGTAGAGACTCCGAGTGAAATTCCTGCAGCAAACTTGGTGAAGAAAACATAGAAGGAGTAGAAAATGGCCTCGTGCCCCTTTGAGAAGGGATTCATCAGCCTGAAGTCATCAACCACATCTGGCAGCATTGACCTAGGTCACAGGGAAAAAAATGACATGGTAATTTCTGATAAAACACAATAAGTACTGTGGTTTTTTTAAAGATCTATATCATGGCGTCCCAAAATAGCACAGCATGAGAATATTAAACCTATAGATTTATGAGGATGTAATCTATCCATAATTACAAATCACTAAATTAGTATATATATATATACGTACCCAAAATAGCTACTTTGACTGGAAGAATGCCTTTCATTAAAACAGAGGCTTGTAGTTGGTTATAAACACAAAAATAGCACAATTAAAGCGGAGGTAACTGCTTGAACCTGACTAATGGCAGTAATTGCGTTCATGGGGGAAGTCGGAGTACCATGTGACTCGGTCATTCGCCGCGCTCCGGCAGGGCGCCGGTGTTTATGTGAGGCCAAGCCAAACGGCACTCACCATGGCAACAGCAAGGAGGCGGCCACGCTGAGGCCAGACGAGACGGCGACCACGTAGGCCACGGTGAGGTGGGGAGTAAGGACCAGCAAGATGATGAAGGGGATGATGGACTGTACGGGACAGAGAGGGGACAGCCATGAGTAATAGCGCGGAAGGGAGAGTCCCAATGGAGAACCTCTCCCCCGAGACTCCAACAGGGACAATGTCCACCCATCCATCCATCCATCCATCCATCCATCCATCCATCCATCCATCCATCCATTTATACACTTGAGAAAACAATTAACCATGAACATTTCAGAAATACAAATATATTCAATAAGAAGCTCATTTCAGTATCACATCGATGCTATTTTCTTGATAAAAGAATGATTTATTGCGTTGATAACTGTGTGGCCCATTGAAGGCCTGTTAAAAACGCAACTTATAACTGTGATGTTTGATTAGAAGCTTCCTAAAGATTTGGAATATGTTACCAGGATGTTAAAGCAGTCATCCAGGATGGAAACGGTCTTTTTAAAATAACCATCTTAATTGACTTTCTGGAAAATAAAAGTAAACCTAATAAGATGAACATTTACTTTGGAGTTTGTTTGGAGTTTGTTAAATAAAAACTGGCTGAAGTCGCTATAAGAGGCATGTGGGAATGCAGGGATAAGCGCCGTCAGCCAGGCCGTCCCCAGCGCACCTGTCCCCATCGCTCCCGTCCCCGGCGCTCCCGTCCCCATCGCTCCCGTCCCCATCGCTCCCGTCCCCGGCGCTCCTGTCCCCATCACTCCTGTCCCCGGCGCTCCTGTCCCCATCGCTCCTGTCCCCATCGCTCCCATCCCCAGCGCGGCCGCTCCGTGGCTCTCTGACGGCACCGTGACCCCGGCTCCTCACTGTCTACTCTGACACACTTCAAAGCCCAGAGGCGCCTTTGATTCCCGCCTGATCTCGTGAGATCACAGATCCTCCTCCTCTATATCAAAACCAGGCCCTCCCATGGAAGGGGGTAGTTTCTGCCTTTACTGGGGGCCGACCGCAAGGCAGACAGCGGTGGGGGGGGGGGGGCACTTACCGAGATGCCGCAGTAAGCGGCTGTCTTCTTCCCGAACCTCTGGAGAAACCACTGCCAAAAGGGGATGCTGATGGCCGCTGACAGCTGGAAGACAGAGAGGAGCCTCTGATGATCGTTCCTTGTTGCCATGGACATTTGCCTCTGTCGCCGCGGCAACACGCCGCTGTCATGATGTAAGTAACATGCCGACCGCTTCCCACACTTTAGCACAATACGTCTGTAACATATGTCTTCTACATCCTCGTCCAAACCGAGGCCGTTTTTTATAGAGGAACTGGATGAGTAGTGTTTGAGGAGGACACGGGTTACATAACACATATCACCCAAAAATATAAATCATAAAACGTATAAATAGATTATGCATTCAGTATGGTTCATATTTCATAACATTCTCTCGTGTATGCGTAAATGAATCAGTACGTACCAGGATCGTTAACACGATGTTCTGGAAGTGATCTCTTAAATCAGCAGCATACATACAGAACAGGATGAAATTGCTCTGGACCAGCTGTGAAAAACACATTGAGGATGCAGGAAATCAGAATGATGCATAGTTTCAGTCACGCTATAGTGTAGAGTATCTTTGCATTTATTTAACAGACACTTATGTCCAAAGTGAGGAATGTCTGAGCTCAGAGATCAGCGTCAGTGGAGCTGATGGGCGTAAGGACCTTCCTCAAGGGCCCAAAAGTGATGCGATTTCTCTGCCAGGCACAGGATTTGAACCTGCAACCTTCTGAATACAGGCTCACATTCCGACTGAGCTACACACTGTAATGGTGTGTTGTTCCAATAATGAGTCACAAAGTAACAAAAGACAACTAAACAGTAAAAAACGTATAATGGTTGGTGGTATCTTCTGTGGAAGTTCCATGAAAGCATGTGGAAAATCCATCAAGATATGCAGCCTGGCTGCTGAGAGCTCCAGCCCATCGCAGTCAAGGAAGCACTTCAACCCAAACCCAGCGGCAGCGGGAGTCACGCCAAATCTAGGAGGATCGTCACAGACAGTCTGCTGGCAAGCTGCCATTCAAGGGCAAGGAGAACCGTGTTCCTGAGGAACCCGAAGAGCAGTGCAGGAAATTAACGGTACCTGTATGGCCACGGTTATGAAGAGGAAGGCGCCCGTGAGCGTGAGGTATGGCCCGTGTCTCATCCCCATGCAGAAACCTTGGTGGAACGGGATGGGCTTCTCCGTGCCCAGTGCGTACGGATCTGTGGGGAGACAGGAGGCCGAAGATGCTCTTTCGTTCCCAGATTCTCACATGCAAAATGTTACAAGTAGCCCCTGCACAATCAGTGGCAGTGCTTACCAACACTCAAACTACACATTTGTGTGGGCGCCCCCTGTTGGTCACCAGCAGTCACTACACTAAATACTAAATAAGCACATTCCTTATTTGGCAAATGCTACAGCAGCGTGTTCTAATGCTAACCAGCTAGCTAGCTATGCTGTTCTGACTCTATTCCTTAGCTATTCATTTAGTTTTTGAAACGTCTGAGGGGGGCAGGGGCCCCAAAACAAGCTGAGCCCCAGAAACAACAAAGCAGCCCCAGGTGCCGGCAAAGCTGCAGCCAATAACAATGCAGATTCCATGTTAATAAAAACATTATTTCAAAAATCTGCCGATTTGCTCCAGGTTTTGTTGCACGAGTCTCTGGGCTGGTTTTCATATCCGGAGTTCTGAACACCGGCAGAATGAAAACTCCATGCTCAGTGTGAGGTTTCAACTTGCCTTCCACGCAAGTATTAACAGCTACGCTAACAGAACACAAAAGTGGTATTTATTCGCATTTTATTCAAATTTGGCAGTTTTCACGGATCCTATCTTGCCCTCTGTGGAAGACAGAGACACACACGTGTATACAGGAGAGCAATCTGGGGTTTGAGTGCAGACTCAGGCAGTGGTTTTTGGAGGTGATACGATTAGTCTGCTGGGCACCAAGACCTTAGACCTTAGCCAAGACTTTCTGAACATGGGCACATATCCCAAACCCCCTGAATCCCCCCCCCCCAATAAACTCCAGGAATAAGACAAAGTGAAATTCAAGACAAAATCTCACCGTCTTTCTCTTTAACTCCGAGTAACATCACCACGGTGCACAGGAGAAAGAGTGCAGCTATCACGCCGGCAGCGATCATGTACAGCTCCTTCTGCTTGGGGGGGGGGGGGGAAGCACAGGAGACGGTGCTCAGCCTAGCAAGTCATTGGCAGGTCTCCTCGCCAGTCTTCCTACATTCATTTAATATTAAGTTAAGAAAAATCTAGCTCCAGATGTACTGATATACAGGCGGGGTTACAGGAACCCAGGTACCCCCAATAACTCATTTGAAATTTGATATTTCATTTCATTCACCCCCCCAATAAATAGACCTCTGTATATTAATTATTGTACCTCCCCCCAATACCTATTTGAAGTACATGAACCCTTATGATTGATTAATGATGAACGAACATGAGATCAGCATGTAACTAAAGCTTAGTTTCTGGTTAATTAATACATTAGTAAGACTGTACTACATTATTGGTGCCTCCTCAAGTATTGTGTTACTGGGGAATCCAGTACAATTAAGTTAGGGGATGTCCCTAAACTCTAAACTACACATGGCACAAAATGAGCCGGCAATTAATTGTTCTTTGTTTTGTGTTACATATCACATGCGAAGAGAAAGCTGACGAGCTTTAAATAAAAATTTTCTAAACAAATAATCATGAACCAGCAGCATAATGGGTCATTGTGATTTCATACCAAAAATATTGACTTGTGCAACTTTCTGCCAAGGCCCCAAGATTCAGCATCTAAAGAAGATAATTATTCCCCAAAATCCACCAAACTGGGTGGAATATTTGCACTACCAGTCTGTAAATATCCTCATGTGGACACATGCTGTTCTTTATAGAACTTTATATAGCTTCCCAAAAAAACATGCTAATATTAAACCTTGTTCAATCTCCTGTCTTCATACCTCTCTTGTACCAAAAAAGCATCAAAAATAGAGAGAATTTTCCTCCCTCCTGACTGTTTATCGGACAAAAACAGACACATAAAAATGCATTACTATTCTCCATGGTTACAGCACGTGTGATAGCATTATGGGAAATCACTTGGGGCTCTCTGTATGGTCAGAAAACAATGACGACAGACTACAGGGGCCATCTGAGATGATAATTCTGCAGATGTGTTTGTTTTTCTTTCATTTTGATCTAACTTAGGGATCAAACGAGAGGGAATGACTGAAATGTCATTAGGGCCATTACATTTACACTTCCTGTCTCCCAAAAGGCAGCATTTTAATAACATCCACCGCCTAAATGTTTTAGTACATGTACCATGGGAACAAAAAGTAAACGAAATTAGGCTCCCGCTCACCACGTACGACAGGATGTCCAGGGAAGGTGACGGGCTCCGGGCGATCTGAGTGACCTGCTCCGCTGTCGTCCCGTTTCCCAGCAGGGCGGCGCCCAGGCTTTGGTTACGGCAGTGTTTGAGCGTGTGGGCGCTGGCCACGATCTGGCCCTGGATGGCAGCACCCAGCAGAGTACCTAGCACCTCCATCGTCATCCCTGTGGGCACAGATCGTGTGTGAGAGGCACTCTGTCTGACGTCGGGCAAAAGGTCGAGTTTAAATGTTTACATCTGTGATAAATTAGAGTTAGCTAAGCCAGTAACATGTCATCAGAATAGATTCATACTGAACAGTAGCTTCCCTGAAATTAGCTTTAACTTTGAATTTGTAGTTTTACAAAAACGCACAGTAACACTTTACTTGAAGGGACACAAGTAACAAGTAACTCAGGAGTAACTTAACTAACTCAATTACTACTCAAGTGCACATCATGAACAAATACAGTCTGCATGAAATACTTGAACCGCTACGATAAATTAATACGGGACGAACATGGGATCAGTACATAACTAACACTTCCTAGGGAATTTTTACAATTAAGCAAATACACAATGTAGCATCATTCAAAACAATCAGGCTTCTGTTAAATTACTCGTAATGGTAAGTCTGTCTGTCAGAGCAGTTTACATTGTGCTGCTCATGATGAGTTTCGACTTCTGAAGCTCAAATATTTAATTATTGTATAAGCATAAAGGCTTTATTTTTCCCATGATGACTTTACCCATCGATCTTGCATTTTCCAGCATATGTATTGATTAATTCTAAAGGTGAATCTGAAGTGCTCAGTAAAGTGACCAAACAGGAGTTTTTCCTGGCCAGTCATGGAATAACCCCCCCCCCCGAAGAAGATGAAGCCTTATGTCATACTGTAGGCTGTGGCCGAGTCCCTCTCCTTCTGCTCGGTGCTCAGGAACATGGTGAGAGCTGAGTATGGCACATGGAAGCACTGCACGGGATTGGGGGACAGAAATCATGTGATCAGAGTAGAGGACTCACACAAGTGACCATCAGTTATACACGTTATACATGTAATCTGTCAGTTGGAAACCCCTTACCATTTATATGATATGTAAGCAAAATGCATTTTATTTAAAACTGTTAGGTTTGCATCCCTCTGTTTTAGCTACGTACCGAGGCTCCTGTCCGTCGTAATGAGTCGGCGTTCGCGTTTTTGTAATTTACATAACAGTGCAGTCAGCACTGCGGTGAACCGAAATGCCCAAAAGATACCAAAATAAACGAATCTATGAAAGACTTTCCAAGGCTTTTTTCATCCCAAAATGAAAGGCATGTCATTTGTGGAAAGTTTCTGGACAACTATTTATAGAATTACGTTTGGGTTGCTTTCAGAGAATCACACGACAACATTAAAAAATATTTGATTTCCCCCCCCAAAACAAACTGCACTGATTATATGCGACGTCTGATAAAAACCCAACCGTACTTCTCAGGTACTTCAAAGTGATGGTGTGCGGAGACGGTAAACTGAGCTTATGTTTGACCTCACGCTTAGACAATGAGAGGCTCTAAAAGCGGAGAGTGGCATTTATCTGCTGTCGGCGCTGCTGTCTGTGCAGGCCGCAGGTTTGCCGAGTCGCAGGAATGACATGTTATTTACTGCACGCCGCACTGTGGTTTCAATGTGCCCCGTACAGCAAAACACATGTGAGGGACACAGAAACGGAAAGGAAATGATAGCCCTGGAAGGGACCTCGCGGCCTGAGAACAAAAAGCAGTGATTGAGCCATTTTCAAAACAGTTATTTTAGAATCTGCACCGCGAACACAGCTCCCAGCGTGACTGCGCCGTATTTAAACGGCTCCGACGTAACTAACGCAGAACACACATCCTGAAAAGTGAGGTCCCTTTGTTAAGCTAAAACGTTCAAAACCAAGTATAGATAGAATAAGGATAAAATACAAGCCTAAAAGGATTGTGGTTGGCATGACCGGTTAATATCACCAGGGACAATTTGTAATACAAAAAAAAGCATAAAACTCTGAAAGAAATGAAATACATCTATTTTTTTTTGTTTGTTTAATAAACCCCAAGTCTCCCACAATTTCAGAAGTATGAGTATGTTAGCGGCGATGGTCACCTACCGTAATGAGGGTCTGGTAGACGCAGTAGAAGCCAAGGTACCAGACGACCCTCCCACTGATGAAGGGAGGAACGTACCAGAGGCAGAAGTAGGAGATCACCACGAAGGGGGTAGAGGCCACCATCCTGTCATTGAGGGGGTGAGGGGGCAAGATGTCAGCCAGGCGTCTCATCCCAGTCAAGGGGAGATTTCATACCTTCTCAACCAACAGCCTTATTAGTTATCACCAGTGTCAGTCAGGGTCTAGATTAAGTTAAAATCTGTAGCGGGTTAGAACGCCAAGCCTAATAGATAATTATAGACAGTAACAGTGCAAAGACTGTCAAAGAAAGAATTGTATGCAATTCTAAAGTAAATAGATTGAACTTAATAGTGTTGTACTACACAATAAGTGGTATCGTGTTTTGTTCACTGTTTAAGATAATATATACTTTATTAATCCACAAACTCCATCATGGTTGGTATAGATGAGTGAGGATGAACCAGCTCAGTCATCCATCCCTAAAAACGAAATGCAACAGGCATCTCTTTTGTTTCTCTGTCCCCAGAGGTCACCCCCGGACCTCAGTGCCAGATCCCATTCACCCCCCTTCCCAAGGCTGGGTGCCCGTTCCGTCTTGCTCTGTTTTTCCCTTGTGCTGATGCCAAAATGCGTTTTTCCCTGTTCCTCTCCATACTTTTTTTTTCATGTTTGGTTAAACCATCCCCACCCCTGTATCCAAATAAAGCCCCCTTTGGATCCTCCCATGTAGGGCTACATGGGTCTGTTTGCTGTATCAAAGCGTCGCGCTATTTCCACGGTGAAATGCGTGAATTATGTACGAACATAATATCTCCAACGTGCCGGCAGGTTCGTTAGTCAGTTCTGCGGCAGCCGGCCACAGCCAGCACCAGTCAAGCCCCGATCACCAGAGGAATCTAAAGCGCGCAGGAGAAAACCCACAGGATGGTGCGCCCACCCCCCCCCATCAGGATGTGGCAAGGCGTGCCGCCCGCACTGATTTATGGGTGGTGAGCCATTATGGTCACCGGGAGCAGCCGCAGGGAGTTCGACGCCACCCTACGCACTTTCCAAAACAGGGACCCAAACACTCGAGCGTAATAATGCTCCGAGACCTCAGCGTGTCTCGTCTCGTCCGTCGTTTCTAGGAAGCAGGACGTGGTTCGCCCAGCACCTGGTCTCCGTGTCCGAGTGTGACTTTAAGAGCTAAGGTCCAATCTGCGAGGCCAATCTAAGCCCGAATGCCCTGTTTGTGTATCTGATACCACACTCGCCCGACCTTCCTTGTTGTATTTCACTGTGCTGCCGTTGAAGCTCAGTGTGGACGGCCAGTTCTGGCACCGTCCAGCCCCCCCCCGTTCCCACTGCTCTTCCAGAGCCTGCCAGCCTCATGCTCCCCTGGTGGCCAATTGTCCTCCGTACAAAGAGCAATGCGCTTCACGTCGCGGCCCGGTCAGGAGAGCCATTTGCTGGCTGCATACACAGGCCCGTTCCAGCAGAGGCATTGGAATATTCTGTAAGATGGGTCACAGCACCAGTGCCAGAAACAGCGATCCTGCCATTATGACAGGAAACAAAGGTTTAACTTTCTAGATGTACATCTGGCTGCACACGATGTAAGCAGTCAGCAGTTCTCCATACCGGGAGCCTGGCTGTCTGGAGTGTGACGCTTGTTTTGAAACAAGCTAGACCATCTATCCATGGCCAGCTCCAGCCTGACGTTTTCATACTGTTTTGAACAATGTCCATTGGTGTGTGAGCTTGCTGCAAAAACAGATACCCGCGTAGCACATTTCATCCTGCGTCTGACAGGTTCCTCCAGGCTGTGTCTGCGTGTGGCTGGTTTGTAGCCCAGCTGGTTGGCACGCTGTGATCTGCCATCAGAAGGTTGCCCGTCGGGCCCGTCAGCGAAGCCCTTAACCCCCTGCTTTCTCAAAATGCACGTCTGATAAATAAATTCATTGTAAATGCGTGTGCTTGCGAGTTCCACAGTCCAAAGACAACTGGGCTAACCGGCACCAGTATTGTGTGAGTTTACATGTAACGTGTCCAGGATGTGGCCCATGCTGCCTGGGACGGGCCCCAGGTCCCCCAAGACCCCGACTGGGATTAGCAGCTGAAAGATAGATGGTGAATTTTCTCTCATTTGGTTGGGGGGGGGGGGGGGAGTAATGGGAAAAGAGTCCGAGACGCTTCCCAGTCGCTCCAGACACTGTCGGCCGACTACAAACGCTAAGTGCTTCCTGTGCGCGGCTGTGCTGCCACACATCAGTTGCAAGGGTCATTACTGCACTTCCTCCTGGACAGTGATTTAGAAAAGAGTAGAAGAAAACTGAGGGAGGGTCTCGGTTTCTCACGGTAACGATAAAAACTCATTATTGTAAGTAACGATTGGCTGTGTTTCCTTCCCCGGCTGCTGCTGTCACTCTCTGTAACTTTTTGCTTCCACGGTGCGGAATGTTGGCTCGTGTTTAATCACATGACATCTCCCGGGCTTCGCCGTAATGAACCTCGTTTAGAGATGTTTCTCCTGCTCTCCACGGCTGATTTCAGCTCCCTCTGATGCTCGAGTTACATCTCAATGCCTCGGCCCAGTACGATTATCCCTGCTTTAGGTTTATCTGCAGACAGAGATGACGTTTTTGGCCATATCAGCCTCCTCCTGTCCCGCTAAAAAGACAGATGGGTTTTATTATTATTATTTTTCATGATCTTCTTTATTGACTTTCTCTGGAAGGAAGCAGTCTGTTGATCCACACTCCTGTCTTTCTTACTCTTATCCTTTATAACCTTTGCTCTCAACAAAATTAATTCGATTTTTATTATTTTAATTTATTTTAAGACGTTTTTTGTCATGTGCAAGTGAGAAAAACTTGGAGTCAAAGAGCAGGATCAGTCAGCATCCTCTGAGCAATTGTGGTTAAGGGCCTTACTGAAGGGCCCAGTGATGATATGATACTGTTCAGCGATGGGATTCAAACCAACAACATACTGTACAAAGGCACGGATCCATAACCCACTGAGCTTCACATCACCCTTTTTCACTTGCCGTTATTCATAATGATGACGAGTTAAAAGCCATTAGAACCTTCTGGATCTGGAAGCACATACCAAGGCATAAGTCTTCCAATCTTTGTCCATCTGCTCTTGCTGATGAAAAAGCCGATGACTGGATCAGACACAGCGCCCCACACCTTCCCAACGAACAGCACCACGGAGGCCTGGAAGGGGCTAATCTAAAAAGGACAAGTGTGGTCACTTCACAAGGGACAATCACGGTTTGACCTGAAACAAATGCATCTTTCTGTTCTTCAAATGTAAATATGTTTTGAATCTCAGAGAGTCTCTTTAACGATGAAGAACATTCATCTGGATGTTGCACTGAGCATTCATCCAGGTGTTGCAATGGAACACTGCATGGAAGATTAATCCAGATGCTGCACTGGACATTCATTCAGGTGCTGCACTGAATGTTCATCCGGATGATGCGTGAACATTCATTCAGGTGCTGCATTGAAATTCATCTGGATGCTGCATTGACTCTGGGCCATAATGAAATTCTGTGCCCTTACCTGGGCAACATCCAGCAGGTAGATCTGCAGGAAGAATCCAGTGGCGCTCCCTGCTATTTGGATGGGAGCCCCTCCTATGGCAAAACACAGCTTGCTAAACACTGACAGTCTCTGATCAGGGCTCACCTGGAAGAAGAAGACATTTTCAGATCCAGGGGAAATTAAACAGAAATAAAACAATACTAACTTGCTAAGACGGATTTTAAAAATACATTAAAAGAGATCTTCAACACAGAAGACATGAGGATGTTTGTAGAACGGGGATTTTGGGAAATCTGTGAGTGACAATTGTTTTCCAGCATTAAGATTTAATACCTTTGAAGTAAACTGAATCCAAAGCAAACCTGGCAGTTGTTTTAGTTCCACTCCAGCAGTAAGCAAAGCCATATTGATCCTCCTAAAGCAATTAATTAAAATCACAGACAGAGCCGATCCACCCGGCTACTTTTTCCACTACCCTACAGCAGGGATCACTGCAGAAATGACCCAGTCTCCAATTTCAGCTTTCAGACATCCATCCATGCACCCTCAAGGCTGGAGGGCCCGCCGCAGACCCCAGGGCCACATTCAGAAGGTGCATTGCAGTAGATCCTGCGATTTCAAAAAACGCAGCACACCGATATTTGCGCAGTCTGTCAAAAGTCGCCGAGTCAGAGAGGAGGCCCCCGCACTGCACAAAAAGGGCTCCTTCATATGGGTGTGGGGATTTCTTTGCCGCGACCCGTCCGTGCTAAAAATACCCGATGTCAGTGGTACAGGGACGGAAGCCTTTTTCACACATTAAAAAATGTGGTCAGGCTGGTGCCCGACGTTCAAAAGAGGAAAACTATGATTATATTCAAAGCATAATATTTAAGAAAGCTCTGAAATTAAAAAGGCGGAGATGCATCCATCAATTGCCACGTTACAAAGATCTGGACTATTTCTGAAAGACTGTTTATTTAACGTCAGCTATCTTCATCAGTTCTTAGTGGCAGCTCCAGCGCCATTGACTGAGGCTATGACAAGGAAATCCTGACAGTGACCGCGTGATACAGCAGATATCTCATTCAAAGGCTCTGTAATTAAGTCTACCACTTTGTTTAAACATTCAAAATTTTTGTTTATAAAGTGTAAATAAACAACAGGCGATGTGTGCTGTACGGAAGCTTTTTTAACATATTAATTTCAATTAACTTTTATTTGTCTTTCTTAACAAAAAGTGTGGTTCTATATTGATTATTGCATAAATAAACCTTTTTATGATTTAATTATGTCAAGACCATCCATGCCCCTTTGACGCCCACGTTCACAAGTGGTACCATTAAACAAACCAGATGGAAAATGAGTTTACCTAAAACAATAATAAAAGAATGAACAGCAATCAAGTCTGCGACTGAATCTGCCTTTGAAGAGATGGGTGGGGGACACATTTGGGTAATGGTATTATTTACAGGTTCCTGTCCAGTTCAGAACAAACAGGAAATGGCTCCTTCTTTACACAAAAAAGTTAATATTAAAACTATGTAGATAATGACAGCGATAGCATGCAGCATGTTTGAGCAAGAATTTGTCATTCATGTTTGTCTTTTTATATATCTTTATCTCAAAATCTGCGTAACGTTCAAAATTCCAGGGAAACTAAAATCCCCAATTTACTCGTGCTCTAGAGCTAAATTAATTAGCTTTCTAGCAATTAACACGGAAACCAAATAACGTTGAAATCATCTTCACAAAAACTCCAAAACTAGGTGGTATACGGTAAGTTTCATGAAGATCAAAATCTAATCCAAAATCCTCCGGCGCTCTTTGAAGTGTCAGTACTTTAGATAGAGTTTTGGCCGCTAGGGGGAGCCACTTTAAGTGACTCGCGTTTACAGCGACTTACCTGTGGTGCGCAGAATTCGACATATTCAACTTTTCACTATTTACTATGTCACTATTATTTGATTAGAATGTTCTATCAGGTAGAATATATAAAGTGTGACACATAATTAACCAGCCAAATATGCCGGACATTAAATAAAAAGGTTAAATAACTCTGACACGTAAATCCAAGCCATTTCATTCATTTTCTCAACAAACATTGCTAGTCAGTATTTGAAATAATATATCAGTTAATTAAACTCCAATGTTTTGTTCTCGTTACTCAAATCGCAAAATTGAAAAGACAGAGCGAATTCACTGAAGCATTTGGAAATCATTTTTACACACATAAAAACCGAGTCTTCTTATACTGGCCACTTTACATCAATTACATTATTTTCATGAGCAACTGTCTGTTAGCGCCAGACTTTAATGTATAAGCTACAACAGACAAATGTAGCCTACAGTATATATTCATAGGCTATTTACAAACATTTCGCAAGGTCAATAAGTACGTATTCAGCTTTATAAATACAACTGCATATAATATACAGTATATCAAATTTGACCTAATTACTTGTCATTTTTTTTACACCTCAAAAAATAAATAGCTTCAATTCAGATATTTCTGTATGGGTTTCTGCCTAACTTTACCAAAAATCAACAATTTTGTAGCACAACGAGCTATGAATATCTGTAAATAGCTGTTAATATCTGAATGGTCGGGCAGAAACATTCACATTTAGGCCCTACATGGATTTTATTTAGCAGACGTTTTTGTTTAAAACGCCGTACAAGTGTTGCAAACAGCACATTACAAGCAAATGACTTGTCAAGGAGTCGGCATGAGTGCAGCTAAACGACCGTGTCCACCTTCACTATCTATGTGCAATAACACAGTATGACTGTGAAATCGTAAGTAAATAGACATTTTGTTGTTTTATTCATTATACACTTTATCACTCATGCTTTATAGATTACAGTTTTGTAGATGTATCCGTGCACTTTATGCTGAGGTAGACAAGTCAATTTCCTTTTGGGATCAATAAAGTATATCATTTATCTATCGACATCAGCGTTTATATTTAACATACAACCAAGGCATTTAAATTAAACCCGCATTTCTGCATTATAATTTGGAGTATAATCCAAAATTAAAACAATATTAATACTTTTAATATTACATATTAGATTATTTCGCCGACCTAAATCCAGACTCACTGTCACTTAATTTAGTCACATCTTAGCGACTTATAAGACATGCCTTCACAACACACGGAAAACGGCGAATCTGAGGAACAGGGAGTGATAGTAAAGACAGAAGGCAGCCTAACCTGGTGCTGGACTTTGCTGAGGAGTGAGTCAGGGTTTTTGAAGATCCCGGCCGTGGAGCTCTCCATTGCTCTCTCACCCTTGGCCATCGCGGTGACTGAGCGTGACTTCCCCGCAAACGCCAGTGCCATTCACATGCTGCTGTCAGGTTTGGGTGGGAGCCAGAATGGGAGGACGGCGTCAAAACGAATTCTCTAATAAACAGGTTTGTCACTCCTCCAGTGCTCGACTAATTACTCTCTGCACAAATTCCTCATGATGTACCTCCCATGTCTGAGATCACTCCGTGAAGTTCGGTACAAGGGTTTTTCCAGATACCAAATAGCTAGATCACAACACATGTCAACACACATTTCTTAACATTACAGTTTTAACGGCAACGGTACATTATAAACTGCCTGTCCACTTTTAGCCCTGAGATTTTTTCGTTTCCTGATAATTCAAGGAAAAGTCCCCTTACCTGGGTGTTAGTGGATGTGATCGGCTGTGCAGGATGTTTTATGCTGTGTTTCGTGATCCCCGCAGAAGCGTCAGATACTGCGGAGGTTTGACAGCGCAGCTGAACTCGAACCTGCCTGAGGGTGTAACCTGCGCCCCCTGGCGACGGAAAAGCGTCACCGCGTTTGCTCGAGGCAGTGGCAGCTCTGGGAAATACCCGCCATCGCTGTTCTGAAGCGCTTCAGCGTTAATCTCACACTGAGATTATTTCTTAAATTTAAAGTTGCAGCTGGCAAAAATATCACAATGCAATGCGCGTTTTGTAACGGGGTCTTAATCGATGTTTTGTTCCCACGCTACTGTTAGTAATATAATTCCGGGATTGAGAAATGTTTGGGGAATGTATGAAATGCTGTGTGATGAGTTAGAGTAGAATAATGTCTTGGCTGGGCCTTTGCTAATTCTCAGAGCGGTTCTTCAGAAAACAGGAGTGTCGCGTATCTGCATTCCTCAGGCATGAGCTGCACATACCTGCCGATACCTTTACAGTAATTATGCCGCTAAAGCTTCACCTCTTGCTGGGCCCGCAGAATGAATGGTGCATTATTGCCGTATAACCTCACAAAACGGCCAGGGAAGCCCTTCCCTGCGCGTTACTTTTTGCATCAGCATGTACGTGGGGTGCATTAAGGTTACAGTATCCCCATAGCATAAGTGGAGCAGACAGACAGACATTGCTTAGATATTCATGTGTAGCATATGCCGTATTTTTCACCATCCATCTATCCTGGTCAATGGGGGGGGGGGGGGGGGGGAAATTGGCAAAGAGGGTAATGGGCATCTTTAAGTTTGAAATTATAAATGCTTGACATTAAAATTGAATTGAAGCTCAGAATGCCCCAGTTTCTGCAGACTGATGTGTAATGTTAATGTTATTTTCTTTTTATTTAATGCATGTGTCATATTTCCTTATTGCAATAGTACATTCTCTCGCACAAAAGACATTTCACATTCTAACCTATTGATAGCTTTGAGAACCTGCTGCATTTTAGGTGTGTACGATATTGTGAAAACTTTATACTTTATCCAACAGGGTGATATCTCACATAGAACCTTCAATTGCTTCAAATATATTTACAGACCGTACATAGACTTAGTGTCTTGAAATTTCAGTAGTACTATAGTGTTTGTTTGCTCAAGAACCAGCTGCATTCAAACTATACACTGTAATATTTGTCTCTAGGGTGAAGATATGTGCCTTGTGAACAGTGCAATGAATGGATCAAAAGCCAGTTAGTATCTGTGAACCCAACGCTCACCTAACCCTCTGATAGAGCATTTTATTTTATTTTATATCTCAAAATGTCATTATTTTCAGTCCCATGTAATTACATTAAGAGGATTTTACCAACACAACAAAACACATTAAATATGAACAAATTCACTAATTAAAAAAATAGAGAATTTTACAATGCAAATACCTGCTGATACCTTTACAGTAATTATGCTGCTATGAATTGGTATTAATAACACTTTACAAGAAGGGATCGGGGTGGCACGGTGGTGCAGTGGTTAGCACTGTTGCCTCACACCTCTGGGACCTGGGTTCGAGTCTCCACCTGGGTCATGTGTGTGG